>JASZXU010000322.1:0-25486 GCA_035521515.1 Phenoliferia sp. Uapishka_3 | reverse complement strand
GAGAGACCGTGGGAGGGATTGGAGGGGGATGATGCGTTTCCTTATTTGACTGTCGGGTTGATTGGTGAGTTTTCCCTCGCATCTCTTGGTGACTAAAGTAGAAAGCAATGAACTTATGATGAATTGGGTGAACGCAGGACAACCGAACGTCGGGAAATCAAGTCTCTTGAACGCACTCCTCGGTCGAAAAGTCGTCAAAGCTTCTCGCACGCCTGGAAAGACAAAGACACTCCAGGTCCGCCTATTCTCTCCTCCCTCACCCAAAGATTGAATCCTCATCTCAATACCCTTTCACAGACCATCTTCTGGAATTCGACAGTTCGTCTGTGTGACTGTCCCGGACTAGTCTGCCCCTCCTTCGCCGGAATGGAGCGCCAAGTCCTCTCCGGTATTCTCCCCATCCAAAACGTCGAACCCGTCCTCTATTTCATCGCCCAACGAATGCCTCTCGAGCTCATTCTCAAACTCCGCCACCCGGACTCCGACGGCCGTACCTCTCCATCCGATCTACCCCCCTGGACATCCGACGAGCTCTTATCTTCCTACGCCGAGTCTCAAGGATTCATAACCGCCAAAGCCGGTCGACCAGATCTATACCGCGCCGGAGCATTCATCCTTCGACAACTTCATGCTTCGTTGATCCCCTGGGCGTTTAGACCGCCTTTTGATGGGGATGCAGCGGCGCAGGATCAGGTGGGGATTTGGATACCCGGGTTTCAGGCGAAAGCTAGTAATGTGGAGAAGGAGAGGAGGGAGAGGATGTTGGTGGGGGAGGAGAGTGAGAGTGAGAGTGAGCGGGAGGAGGAGGAGAAGAGTGAGAGTGAGAGTGAGGAGGAGAGTGAGGAGGAAGTGGCGAATCAGGGGGCGATGAAGGCTATTAGGAGCGCTTTTGCGGGGTTGGAGGTGGAGGAAGGGACGGATGAGGAGGAGGAAAGTGATGAGGAGTAATGGTCATGTCGCGGTACTTTGCTTCTTTCTGTGTGCTTCTTTTTTTCTGTCGAAAAGGTTCACTTCAGCATCAGCTAGATTAAAGCCTCCCGCTTTTTGGCCTGCGAAGAGTCTGTAAAAACTCGAGGTGCAAGGTACATACAAAGCTCGACGTGCGAAGGGTGGTGCGCTCAAACTCTTGGTAAGCGGAGCGATTGCAGTTGAGCGGAACTAGATGCCTGCTAACTGATGCTCTCTATCTTCTTCTTCAGCTCTAAGATTGGGATCGCGGCCCACTCGGACTGCTCAGGTCGACCGCGAAGCGGCTGCTCTTCGCGATCTCTGAATCCTCTCTCTCGAAGGCATGTTTCAAGGTTTTCCAGGGTGCGCAAAGGCTACTCTCGAGACTTTGAGCTTAACTTGAACAAACATCTCAGTAGCTCCGTTAATACGTGCTCATGTCTAGCGAAGAGACGGTTTTTGGCGGATTGTGTCGAGCTCGCGGCGGATGCACGCGTAGAGCGGTGCATTTCGGTGCATTTTGGTGGATTTCGGTGGATCCACCAAGACATTCGCCACGCGAGCTACCCGATCGGGCAATCTAACGAAATTTTCTAGCTGCTCCTCTCCCTCTCTCCATACCGTTCACCATGGCGCCGAAGCGAAAGTCTGACGCCAACGATGGACGCTCTGCGAAGGTCGCCAAAAAGAATGTCGCACCTCCTGGATGGAATTGGAAAGCTACGGTACGCTATATGGGACGCGTCTGTTTGTCTTGAGACTGATTGAACTTCTCAAAGAACCCGGGATGGAGCTCGATTCCCCCGTCTGGCCCTTATGGAAAGGCCTGTGTTGAAAAGTACTGGTAAGAGTTTCTGTGGTTAACGGGCAAAGGGCGTGGGAAAACTTTCGCTGACCAAAGGTTTTCTGATGGTGTAGCCTGCTCGCGCCTTTTGATCCTAGCATCACCGAAGCTCATTGGAAGGAGTACTCCGAGTAAGTGAATACATTCAAAGCTGTGAAGATGCTCTGACCCCCCTTCGCGAATCACAGCGAGCGCAGCGCACTCGACACTTACAACACTACTAACGGAGCTGAGGACCATTTCGAGTGCAGCAACCTCTCTGATAACGCCAATTTCGCCTTCGAAAAGCTTTCCACCGCGTCGTCTATCCTTGCCCGGGAAATTATGGGCACTACGCTGGATACGACGGAAAAGACGCTCCTCTCGAGAACTTTGAGAGGGAGTTTATACCTGCTCCATGTGGAGGGAGAGGACGATGGTAATGGGTAAGCTGAATCGCTTTCCGCGGATAGCTGCACTCACACGCGTACTTTGATCAGATCCCCCCGGACAGTCAAAACGACCTTGAGACTTTACGGCCCGCATGGGCTAGGCAGGTCTTTGACCCTCAAATACCACTATCACAACCGTGTCACAGAGTACAGCTGGGGACATATTGTCTCGCTGGGTATGACCTCCGCGTTTGTTGTTTGTTTTTGGAAAGTTGACGCCAATTCTCCCCAGTGGCGTACCCTCGCAAGATTGCACAGGGTAGCGCTGGCACTCAGCAAGAAGGCGGAAAGAAGGAAGCAGATAAGATTGAGATTATGACCTCCGTGAGCGGGCCTCTCGAATTCCTCCCTTTGCAAGCGGTCGCTGACGAACTGAGCTCCGCGGAGGCAGTATGCGAATCAAAGAAAGGATGGGGAAATTATCACGAAAGGAACGACGCTCGCCAAACTCAAGGAGTTAGAATTAGTCCTAATCGGACGCGCTGGGGTCATGTCACAAAGTAAATTAGTCGACTTGTTCATTGGCGCCGGCACTGTGGACCTTTGGGATGAGGACGACATTGACCAAGACCTCGAAGCTTTGAGGGTAAAGTACAAGCTTCACGCTGGAGAGACAGATGGAGAAAAAGAAGTCGAAGAGGATGAAGCCGAAGTGGAAGACGATGTACCCGAGTACGGGGACGATGAGTCAGTTGAGTGTATTCCTCAGAACTTGCTGGAGTTGGCGAGGAACGGAAGCTCTTGAAGGCTTAACGTAATATCAATCTTCCCTTGAATCTTTCATTTAAGATTGTACGAGCCAAGATGATCAATCCAAGAGAGTCACGGAGAAATTTTCACCAAATGCAGGACCGGATGCTTCACTCCTCCAAAGAAATTCACAGTGTGGCTGGCGCGCCTCACAAACCCCTTCCTCGACAAACTCCCACCGAACAAATCACTTTTCTCTGCTCAATAAAACTACAGAATCAGGTGCGGTGAGCTACATGAGGAAAGAACCCCACGGACCCTCGTTGCTAAAGTGCAAGTGGCGGATCTGAGGGTGAAGCCAAGTGAAGCCGGACTTTTGCCCGTATTTTGACCCTTGCCCAAGCGGTCAAGTAGATTCCACGTCAGTTCAAAGGTAGATTCCTTCTCCCACTCCCCTGCAGGTCGGAAGGTCGAAACCTGGACCTTTGACTTGCCTGAATCCAGAGTCAGCCGTCGCCTTCCGCAGCCACAATCGCCCACGCGCTCCCCTTCTTTCACCAATGGTCGTCGAATCTCCCAGCAGCTCCATAGAGGCCCTCGAGAAGACAGAAACGGATGGATGGAAGCAGGAAGGAACTGCGATCTTGAGGGCTGCCACACCACTCGACACACGAACTATCCACTTCACCACCTGGCCCCCCATTACGCCATCAATGGCCTACTCTCCCCGATCCGAGTTCCTGGACCGAAACTCTGGATTCCCTCGCCGCAGATCCACTCTACACCATCAACATACGAATCTCCATCTCCAGGAAGACGCCATCGAAATTCCACCAATGCCATCGTCGCCTCGAACGCCCTTGTACTACGGCTCCCAAGTTGGCATCTTCCCTCGATTGCGACCGCTTCAAATGCTCCTAATACTTATCACAATTCTCATAGTCGTAAACCTCTTCTTTGATCATGCCTTTCTGTACACCCTGCATTATTTTCCATCATTTACCTCCGTGCCTGCTCCTCCACCCTCTCCCTGATTCCAAACGACCGGAGGCTAGCATGAGGAAAGATTTGACGCTGAAGCGGGAACTAAGTGAGACTCAAAACCAAGCGGGTGATGACATGGAAAAGGGGCACGTAGAGAGAAGACCAAGATGGACCATGTTAAAACAAGCGCGATGCAGGAGACAGCGATTCTGTAGAGCGGCAGGATATGTTCGCTCTTTGCTCCAACCTTCGGCCAAACTCGCAGTGATTTAAGAATATAATTTAGCTCAACACTGTGCAGATGAAGCTGCATGCCTGCCGTGACACCTGCGTGGTAAATAGGGGTCGCTGTGAGAATTACTCGCCAGAGTTTTTTATCAACAATTGTCCGACCTTTCTCTACGTCGCTGACGACACCGTTCGATCGCTTTCGAAACCCCAACGCGAACGCATCAGTTCCACTTCTATCCACGCTTACGAAAGCACACTATGGTATGCTGTCGTTTTCACCAGGTCTCTCGTTGTATATCCGAGCTCACCCCGCCGCCGCGCTTCCCCAGCTCGTTCGAATTCGAAGTAGGGACGGCAACTTTCGCTTTGATCTGAATCCGACAGACGACATCTCTGTCCTGGTGGCAAAGGTATGTTTGGCCTTGCGCTGACTGTGCACAGACGCTGCAAAGGTGGCTGCTGCGATTGCTTTCGCAACGTCTCGAAGGCCTGTCGCTGCGTGGGTGGACGGGGTGGTCATGGACAAAGCAGAGGGTCAACACAAGCTTGGAAGAGCCGGACAGGCAGGAACGGGGATGGAGCAATGGGGAACCAAGCCGCCACTGATGTTGACTTGCGACCCCGCCCTCAGATCCTCGAAACATCCGACTCGATTGACCCAGCCACACTGGCACTTTCAAACGCACCTAGAGGAGGAGAAAACCTTGTTTCTGCTATTGATGGCGACCTTGCGAGTCTCGGACTCAGGCAAGCCCATTCACGCCGCGCAAGCCCCACCCGCACTAACGCAAACACGCCACACAGCCATGGAGACCTTCTTTTCGCCTCCTACACACCTCTAGCTACTCCCGCTGCGAACGGAAACGTACCGACACCTCCAATCGCTTCCACCTCCTCCACACTATCGGGCAAGATCGTCCCCTCAGAGCCAGTCTCATCAGCCTCCCCAACCACCATCAACGCGCCGAGAGGTCCGCTCAAACCATGGGAAGAAGCAAAAGAGAAGGAAGATGACGTGGATAAGTACTGGGAGAAGCGGGATGGCAAGATTGCGCGAAAGAAGGGACAGGACATGTGCAAGTGCGGGCCAAAGTCAATGTGCGATTACTGCATGCCCATTGAGGTAGGTTCTGCTTTGTGACTGGTTACGCTGCATGCTTAACTAACGCTACTATTGGCTCGATAGCCTTACGACTCGGCTTATCAAACGTCGCACGCTATCAAGCACCTATCCTACCACGCCTACCTTCAAAAAATCAACTCTTCGGCACCTCTTTCCTCTCAGTCTACTTCCTACGTTCCACCATTATCAGACCCTTCCTACCGCGTCGCCGTACCTTGCACCTCTGGCTCCCATCCGTCATGGCCAGCCGGTATCTGCACTAAATGTCAACCTTCGGCCGTAACTCTCACTCGACAGACCTACCGACTCGTGGACCATGTCGAATTTGCTAAACCCGAGATCGTCGAAGGACTTCTGAGCTTCTGGCGCACGACAGGAACCCAGCGGTTTGGATACCTGCTCGGACGGTATGAGCCTTACGAGGAGGTTCCCATGGGGATCAAGGCGGTAGTCGAGGCAGTACATGAGCCTCCACAAGAGCCTCACGCGGATGGAGTTGCTGTCGGGTTTCCTTGGGAAGACGAAGCCAGAGTCGAGCAACTCGCCGCGGCTTGTGGGCTCAAGGTCGTCGGAATGATCTACACCGACCTTACAGCGGACACGACTCCGGAAGGAAAGAAGGAGGGAAAAGTCTTGCCCAAGCGACACGCCAACTCTTTCTTCCTTTCGAGCCTCGAGGTCATTTTCTCCGCGGCGCTGCAGCGCAAGCACCCAAACCCATCACGATATTCCGACTCGGGATTCTTCAGCTCAAAGTTCGTTACTTGCGTTCTCTCTGCCGACTTGACAGGAGCAATTGCCGTCGAGGCGTATCAAGTCAGCGATCAGGCGATGGGGATGGTCGAGGCGGACATGATTGAGGCGAGTGTCGACCCGGGAGTGGTGAGGGTCAAGGAGGAAATCGCCACCCGCTATATCCCCGACGTGTTCTATCGATATAAAAATAAGTACGGAATCGAAGTGAAGGAAAGCGCAAAGCCTTGCTTCCCGGTCGAGTACCTTCTCGTAAACGTGCGTTTTCCTCATTTCCGTCGTCTCTCTCGAAGGATTCTCCCGATGCAGGAACTGACGCGCCGAAATTGCTAGGTCACTCATGGATTCCCAAAGCAACCCAACCCCCTCTTTATCTCCGAAACTGCTTTTACTATCGAAAACCGCGCAGGTGTCCAGGAGCAGTCGATGCCACTCGTCGCCTCGCGTTTTCTCGCCGCTGCGAAAGACATCTCACCCGCGATTCTCGACGGCTCCGTCAGCCCATCGTCTGACGAAAAGGGCAAAGGGAAAGAGACGGATCTTGAGCAAGCTCGCTCCATTGTCAAATGGCTTAGCGACTGGCACCTCCTTGCTTACCTCGAGAGTCTTGGTATTTTCGATCCCGTGAGTTTGTGTATTCTCTTGAACGTTTTGCGATCGGTGCTGATAGCGATCAATCGCAGGCTGATGTCAAGCTCATGGCTCGCATTGGTAGCTCAAAGTCCTTGGAAGACCTCGCCAAACTGTTCCAATCACCGAGCTGGCACACTTTCCTTACTATCGCCGAGGAATCAGGTTTGTTACATAAAGCTCATCTAAACTGTTCGCAAACTAAAGTCCTTCCGGCATGCAGCTCCTGCCGTCCCAACCCGAGATTACCCAGGCGCAGCTCCGGACAAGTTCGACGACGGGTTCGAAATTCCACCTGACGTCGACGTACCCCCCGAGTCTTACGGCGCGAACGGAGGAGGAGGCGGCGACGTGCATATGGATGATGCAGGAGGCGCCGCACCACCAAATGGAGCAGCGACTGGCGGATCAGTTGTGTGCCCTCACTGCACCTTCGAGAACGACGCTGGGAAGATGGATTGTGATATTTGTGGGCTACCTCTTGCAGGCTAGGAACTTTCAGCTGGTAGTCGTTGAAAGAAATAAGCTGTTTGATGGAGCTCGGATTAAAGTGTGTGATGTCGCTGGTTGTTCGAGTAAAACGTGGAAGAGGGCCAAGACGATGAACACCAAGAGGGTGGCTTGGAAGAAACGGCCAAGAAAAAGACTCGCACGTCCATTCGATCTAAAGGGATGAAAAGAAAGCATTTGTTTCCATCCTTGTCATGCATTTGGAAGCTATCGACGGCCGAAATGTCGATCCAAACATTATGCGGCAGGCGGCTGATGGTCAGGAGTACTAAGACCTGAGCGATAATTTATCGGGGTGAAGGCTAACTCGGTTGACTGTATTCAAAGTAGCAGTAATTGAGAGAAACCAAGGTAGAATGAATTTGGTGGCAATTTGTACGGCTCGGAAGACCAGGTCACAAGCTGCGAACTCGAGCTCGATCATCCGGTCGTGCCTCCTTACCCAGCTGCACTCCTCCTCCCGCCACCGCCGGAATTTTGCGATAGCTTACTTGACATAGGGGATCGAGCTCTCGGTCAACTAGGGGGAAATCACCTCAATCGTACGCGCCGCCCGGCGCCCTCGGAAACCGCTTTCGCCGCCAACCCAACGACCCGTACTCGACGGGATGACGACTTGTCTGCGATAGCTCATCTCACCCCACCAGCAACAAAAGTAGGAGCACACAACTTGTATAGTCCCGAATCGGGCTGCGATCAACGATGGCGCCGCCCTTCACTCATCCACTTCCTAGCCGGCCAACAACTGGACTACCTCCCCGCATCCCGCATCAACAGCAGCAGGCACCACCACCACCACTTGCTGCTCAACGAGCTTTCTTCTCGGCACCACAGCCTGCTTCCCCTCGCCCACCCGGTTCTCCCTTCGGTAATGCGAGCTCGCCAAAGATCGCGGTCGGAATAGGCGGAGGTGGAGGAGCGCGCGCGGACAGGGAAGGAGGGCCGCTCGTAGTCGAGGATCCAGTGGCTTGGGCTAAAAAGGCACTTTCCAAGGAGGAGCTCACGACCAACTCTGAGCTGCTGGAGCTTGGGGAGGAATGGGAGGTGCACTGGCGCACTTGGCAAGGTCCAGCGCTGGTGTCGTCACCTTGTCGTGCAGCTACTCAAGCTTCCGCCCCCCAGAGGACACCCAGCGGACGACCCACCGATGGGCGACCTCTCAAAAGGCCCAAGATGTCAGCATTCGACGAGCTACTCGCAGACGAGCTCAGTGCGTCCACCGCCAGCTCGGCTTCTGCGTCCCCGACCGCCTCGACCAGCGCCGCCTTATCATCAGCACCACTTCTCATAGATAAACTCCAAGAACTCCATACCCACTCGCCAGCAGAAGATCCGGTCGAGAAGGCTCGACTCTACGTCCTTGATCGGGCTCGGACCGTTAATCCGACCAAACGCCTCTTCGCACTCTTTCCTTATGTCAAGATTGTTTCAAACGGTATAGACGACTTGAAAGGGAAGGGGAAAGCAAAGGAGGAATCCCCAGAAGACTCTTCCAGAGTGCTGTGGGTCTTCAGTGTCGTCAAGGGGCCGAATCCGTCACATTCGGGGACTGATGGCGAAGACAGCGAATCACGCGCGGCACTCAGCGCATTGAATGAACTCGAGCTGGACGGGCTATTAGGTGAGTTAGAAATTAGCGTTAAAGCCAAGAGGTGGATACTGAAATTCTCTCCGGACTCTCAGCTGTCGACACCGGTCGCTTTGCTCATCGTGACCTCTTCCCGAATCTGTACCCCTCTACACCTGCCTCCCCTTCCGATTCGACAATTCGATCACCATCTCCGCCTTTTGTGAATCCATCGTCTCTCTCCGCCAAGCAATTTCCCTCTGCTATCGCCATCTCCCAGGAGCTTCATGCTGATTTATCGCAGTCCCCGGTACACCCGTCGCGAACACGATCTCCCTACGAGGCTTTCTTACACGCCGCTACGGATTCTATCGTCACATCTCTTCTCACCGATTCGCCCTCCACTTCAAATTCCTGTTCACAACCTATCACCAGCCGCTTAGGCGACACCGTCGTTTTCCTCCCTGGCGCATCGGAGCCGTTCGGCACGGCTGGTCGAAGGATTGTAGCTCGCGCAGTGCAAACCTCTTTCCTCCTTTCCTTGCAGCGGCACGGGATATTTATACTATCAGCGGTGACAGATATTGCTCTCCGGCCGTATCCCCTCCTTGTTCCTCCACTCGCCAACTCCCCGGTTCTCCTCGCACCCTTCGGCACACCCGCACGATTCATCGAGGCGCACGCTCGAAAATTGGGATCACCTCAAGAATCATCGTTATACAAAAGCTGGAAAGGAGTCGTCGACGGTACAGGACTCGCGCTTGCCGATGAAGAGACTTGGCTTCTTTGTCGAATAGATCTCCCACCAACATCGCCGGCCGAAGCTTCAACAGAGTCTATTGAAGTGGTTTGGCCAGCATCGCTCTGCCTACTCGATGGAACCCGGATCCAACCTCATATGAGTCCACAGGCTACTCCTCCACGGCCAAAATCACACGACTTAGTCACAGCACCAGAAGACATTGGGCGAGCGAAGCCGGCGACTCGTTCTCACCTCCTCGCACCCTTCGACGTCGTTACTCGACGGCGGCTTGCCTCCGTCCTTCGCCGACGGACGTCTTCCTCTGCGACATATGTGGCGTATAGAGACCCTATAGCATCTCGTGCGGAGAAAGTTGGGGTGATGTTAGAGGAGATGGCAGTGCAGCAAGAGAAGCACGAGCGGGAACGAGAAGAGAAGGACGACATGTCAGTGGACGCAAGTTCACTGCTGCCATCAACGGGACCAGCCGCGATGAATCTCGATACCAAAAGCGGTGGGATGGCTCCGGGAAACGTCCTTGCTGGTGCGCCGATCAACATGCGCACGCCTATTTCGCTGGGTGGGAGCTCAACTGAGGCACCGTCGCCTGCGGATGGATTCCAGCCTGCCGAACGCTACCTCGGAGGACTCCTCTCTCAGCTTCCCGTCGACAACTTGGCGAGAAATCTGGAGGCAGATCAGCTATACCCCTCACCGCCGGAAGCCAACCTGCGCGTTACCAGTCAAGCGCTCCCATTGCCGTCCGTCACGGACACCATATTCGCCCCAATCGAGAGCTCATTCGGCGAGTTCGATTGGGGCGATGATTTTGGATCCGGTCGCATGCCGTCGAACTTGCAGCAGGACTTCGATGATGGGATGGGTATGATGATGGGTATCACCGACGACGACTTCTCCTTTTTTGACGATCCGACACCCGTGGCCACTATTTCGACCAACTTCGGTGGAATCACCAGTCCCAATTTCACTGGTCTTCAATCCTCAGGTCCAAGTCCCAAGTTCGTCGACCACTTTTCCCATCTTAACGGAGGAACCCCCTTCGCATCCGCCAATTCTCCTATATCGCCCTTTACGCAATCTTACCCACATCTCAACCACTCGCCAGGGGTCTCGGGATACCAGTACGACCCCCAGACTCCACATATGACAGGCAACGCTCTCGGGATCGGTATGGGTACTCCGGGTGGCAGCGCCTTGGTCGAAGGATCGCCTTTCAAGACTCCTCGAACGCCTTATTCACCCTTCTTGGAGCTTACCGAAGACCCTGTATCATTTCATTCGGGAGTCTCGGTGGCTGGCACTCCTGCAGTTGGCCTCTCTTCCTCTCAGCGCCCCTCCCGCGCCAGTCCTTTCGATCCTATCCAGTTCGGCGCATCCCACAGCATCTCGGACGACAAGTACGACGCTCGCAAAGGGAAATTTGGTCTTCCGAGTCCAGACTACGATCCAGCCGTGAAGACTACCGACCTGCCAGTCTTCGTCGTCGAGGGAAAGGTCGTTCGTTGGTATGGCACCATTTGCGATCCTCGGGTGACTGCCTCCGTCGAATTGAAGCGACACAGAACTCCTTCACTACACAAGATTAAGCCCAAACTCAATTCGTCGAAAGGGGATTTCTCAGGGGTAGCGAGGTCGAGGACTTGGATCCGTTCCGACGTCGACAGCGACTATTGCGGCGAGGAAGAGAGCGATGACGAGGAGATGGACGTCGACTACGACTCTGATCCGAGCAGTACTGAGGACGTTCTTCTTTCGAATCTTGGCAAGCAGGAACGCGGGGCACTTCAGCTCAACAACCTGCTCGGTCCGGCCCTGGTGCTGCTGCGAGATCATCTTGCCTTCCTTTTAGACGCCATCCCGCGACTTCCGCTTACAGTCGTACCCCCTTCCAAAGCGACTGCAGCATCCGAATCCGCACTCGATGGAGTAGGCAGCATCATCACCGAGCAGGTGGTGTACAATCCCGACTTTCGAGCGCAGGCGACCGACGCCCTACTCCTTCGGCCGTCTGTGATTGCTTCTTCGAAACTAGGTGAGAAATGATCCTACTCGTTACGAGCGCTCTAATCTGATTAACCAATCCCAAACCTCAGTCTCGTCCTATGCTATCAATCTCGTTCGCGATCGACTCTCTGGCTTCGCAACTCGTAATCGAATTGCGAGTAGCCTTGCTGGCGAAAGCGACGATCCACAATTGACGGAACAGGTTGCCCCTGCTATTCTCCTCCGGGCACAGCAGTCAGTGATGCAGATGTGCACGTCTGCCATGCGGTTTTGGCGACCGATGGGCTTCGAGCCTTTGACAGGCCCGAAAAACGTTGCCGCTTTCGCCGTCTACGAAGAAGGTGGAGAAGATTTGAATGTGGCGGTGAAGGCTTGGCTTCATCGCGTATCAGAGGCTTACAGAGTTGGTCATTCGTCTTGCTGCTCGCGAAGAGATGCTGACCCTTCCGCATTAGGCCTCACGTCTTGGAGAGCACGCACCGATCTCAATTGGAACCGTTCAAGGTGGTCTTGCGGTACTTCCATCAGGTTCACTTTCGCGCCCTGGAGCTAGGGATGAGGTTCGACCGCTGTGTATGACTCTCTTCCACTCTTTGTACCTTCAGGTACTGATTGAATCGCTCCTATTCTTCAAAAACAGGCAACACAATAGCGGAAGCGGTGAGGTCCGGCCAGCATGTCGTCGTCTACCTCCTCACTCCTGCTGGCGCCCTTCCTACCTCCCCTTCGTCACCTGTAGCGACTACGATACAGCTCATCAACAAACTGAGGTCCAATACCCTTTTGCCGCCCCTCGTTTATCCAATGCCACTCTCCGCCATTGCCGACTCGCGTACCATGTTTCTCGGCGACTCGACTTCAGCCCGACTAGAGCGTCTTGCTTTTGCGGTCTACGATCAGCTCCTCATCCCGGTCGCCAGGCTGAAGTTCCCCATGCCAGAGACGTTCCCGTCGGCGCCCTTTGCTCACACCAATACCCCAGCTGTTCGCCCTTTTCAATTTCCCGCCATCACTCTGTCGCCATTTCGGAAGCCAAAAATCCAGTTCGAGCTTAATTGGCCCGCGTCCAGTCTGGAGGTCATGCACCGACATCGAATCCTTCACGTTGGCTACACAGTAACCCCGGTTGAAGGCGCGACCAACCTCGAGTGGATTGTGGCGACTTGTATTGATGAGAAAGGCGAGCTATGGAAGACTGTGTCTAAACTTCTTCGACGGCCGGCGAATGTGTCGACCGAGACAGCGCGAGTGACGATCGTCTATGGTTTTGCGAAAAGCATGGCCGATTTTGCCGATGTCGAGTGGAGGATCGTAATCACTCGCCTTGGTTTGCTGTCGAAAGAGGAGATGAAGGGTGCGTTGAAAGTTTCTGCGTCTCCCACTAAAAAGGAAACTGACATCTTTCGAGTTCATCGCAGCCTGGCATGTGCTCTTGAAGGAGAAACTTGCGTCTACAAATCGTCCACTCCACGTGACTATCGCCTGCTCGGATCTCCAGCCTCCACTTTCAGTCGTCCAACTCCCTTCGATGACCTCGCGGTCGCCGGCCAGTCCGCCTCACGACGCCGAGGAGGGGGAAGTCACTCGACTAGGGCCGACAGGCTCTACGATTAGCCTCAAGCCTCCACATATTGAAGCACAGTCGTCTTTATTCGCATTCACCCCTTCCGACCTCGTTGCCATCGGGCCCCAGTCGGACCTCATTGTGCCGGCAAGCACCTACTTGATACACGTCCCTCGCATTGCATCCCTCGCTCATACGCTCGACCTTGATCCACTCCTGATTCCTTCTGCCTCTTCGCCTTCGATATCAATTCTCGGCCTCCACCTCGTTACCGCGTTTGCCTCGCCGTCTTCGAGCCTCAGCATCACCCTTTCAGAGCATCTTGCCGATATTCGCCAGAGCTTTGCTGAAGTCAGTGCGATTGGGCAAACACGATGGGGAACCAGTGGTCGTATTCCGTGGCACCTCGAGGCTATCGCCACTGTTGGGGTACTTTTGTCAAGTGTTAAGTGAAGGACGGAACTGGAAGTACTTGTAGTTTGTCTTACTTTGTCATGTTGTACACTCTTTGTAAATAACAGCTGCATTTGGAAGCATGTTCTGGATTGCAGAGGATTCATGGGAGGCGTCTGGTCGACACGGAGCGCCCAGTAAGTCGTTGAACGTCTGGCATAAATATGCTCCAACGGCCTGCTAACGTTTCCATGCAGATTTAGAGGAGGGGGCGATATTCCAGAGAACAATCTTGGCACGCTTAACGGGAGCCTGCACTAAAGAATGGCTCCCGAGCACTTCGCAGGAGGGCAATTCTTTCCTCCCCCCTGCTGCCCATGGTGGACAGTAAGTGGAACCCCTTACGCTTCTGCATGAGAATGGTGAATATTCTTCGGTCGACTGCGATTGCTTGCCTTCTGAAGAAGACGATCTCTTGCAGATCAGGCACGTTGGACTGGAGCTGGGACGTCGGGACTCCGGAGTCCGAGCCCAGTGAACACCGGGTCGGGCTCATGCGCAAGAAAAAGTAGGCTCCCTCCTTTAAACCTTCCTTTCCCCTGCCCCTTCCTCCTCCTACAACTCATTCGTCACCACTCACCTCGCGATCCAACCTTACACGTCTCACTCAAGATGCAAGAGAAGCACCTTACTACGCTCCCACCCCCTCCACCCCGCCCCAGCAAGAGTGGCTACAGCCTTTATGCACTTCTGAAAGCGCCTGGCCGGCTCTTGAGACCTCCAGTCGTCATCGCACAGAATCCTCAGGGCTTGGGCGATAAGACTGTCCTTCAAGTTCGCGGCGCAACTAGGATGAAGCTCAAGGACCTTACCCTGGATGATCTGCTCACGGGCAAGCTCCTTCCTCCGCTATCACTCAAGGACTTTGTAAGTCTAAGCTTTCGGCTTTGACTTGGTGGGCGCCTCTTCTTTCCTTCGTTCTTTATGCTAACCCCTGGATTTGCGTCACGTCTTCCTTACAGGAGGAGTACCTTTCGTGGGTGGAGCACAGTGCCGAGAACTTGTATTTCCGAGCATTCTACAAAGAATACCACGAATTCTACCACAACTCTGCGAAAGTGGGAGGCCGATCTCCCGCAGATAAACTCGCTTTGCGAAACGCCGTCAGTTCAAACGTTGTTTCAAAATGATTTGTGCTTACAACTTCTCGCGCAGTATCACTTGAGCATTCAAGCTTTCTTTGATTCGTCCAGCCCACTGGAGCTCAACGTCGCGGACAATCTACGAAGGCAACTGGAGCAAGACCACGCCGCGCTTTCGCAGCTGGGAGAGGGAGAAGACCAGTTCCTCAGCCCAGACAAATTCGAGAAAGTGTACGATCAGACCATCAAGTCGTTGGAGCACAGCTTCCGCAAGTGGTTGGTTTACAGTGAGTCTTTCATACCGGCTAACTGCTTCCTGATCCTGACGTGTTGCCTTCAGGCGTACGCAACGCGGAGCGCAACCGGGGTATCTTTGCGAAGGTCGTCGGTGCCGTTACTTTATTGGTTGGTCTCATCCCGACGTAAGTTCAGCATTACAGTAGCTTTTCGCTTCTACTTTCTGACAAGACGTTGCAGTATCGTGTGCACCATTCTGGGAGAGAATCGTGGTTGGAGAGCTCTCGGAATTCCTTTCTGGTGGCTTGGGACGGTCGTCTTCATTGGAGGATGGCAGCACGTACGTTTCATCTCTTCCTTGTTCGCTTGCCTTTATGCGTTTTCTGAATTTTGCTTTATCCTCAGACTTGCTTGTGAGTGTTGAAAGCGCTGGTTCGTTCTGGTGCGGTTCGCTGACCCGCTCTCGCTTTCCAGAGTCGCATACCTTTTCGGTGATCACAGACAGCTTCGTCCGTGGGAGCTCATCCGAGAATCATCCGCATCCTCCTCCACATCTCTGGTCCCAAGTTACAGTCCAGTATTCGATGGCGACCTCGAGAAAGGCCACGGGGTCGAAGCTTCGACAGGTACACACACTCCCACCACCACTTTTGGATCTCGCCCTACCTCGTTCGATTTTTCCGCCTACAATTATTTCCCGGTCGCAAAGTCCGAAGAAGAGCTTTCGGACTCCTCTCCGTCGAAAATCATCTACTATCCCGCCGTCGTCTCGCCCTCCCTCAGCTCTTCTTCGCCAGTATGGGCGTCGCTGACGGAAATTTCGGAGCCACTTGTGAAGCGAGCTCAGTGGGAAACAATCGTTACTGCAGCTCTCTACGGACTTTGTGCCACGATAGTCTTGACAGCGATTTGCCTATCCGTTCCCAACCGTCGCTAGTTCTATTCTTTGTAGCCAGGTCGTATTTGCTATATTTACGCAATTCATATATTACAATATAAATAACATAGAAAGCTCTTCCTTTCGAGGAGCTTGTTTACAAAAGTAAAGAGAAAGAGCTACCACTGCTGGCATAGGGGTCATTCACCAGCGTTGAGTGGGCGCTGGGTATGACGCTATTCGTCTCCGCCTGCACAAACCTTTAACCATGAGCGAAGCGACCGAAAACAGAGTTGGCACAGGAAGCGGGCCTGTAAACACGAGATACTATTGTCATGTAAGCACGCAGCACGGACAGCTCTCCCCAGAGCGACTTAAATGCTTACTTACTCCTCTCGCAGGACTGCCGAGCTGAGGTGGAGGCTATACTTGTTCCAGATCCTCTTTGTCCACGCTGTCACGGCTCGTTCGTGGAAGAGGTGCGTTCCCTTTCTGACCCCCACCCCTCTCGTTACGCCGCTCACAAATTGATACTTTTCGACGCAACAGATCACACCAGAATCTGATCCGAGCGACCTGTATGAAGATGGTGGTGCAGATGGTATTTTCGCCGGTCTTGCGGGAGGGAGAGAGCCAGTCTTGCTTCGATTCGCAGGTCCGGGAGGAAGTGGTGGCGTCGTCTTACAAGCCGGCGGCGCGAGGGAAGGACAGCAACGAGAAGATGCAGGACCACCTCCAGTCAATCCGCTATCTGCCATCATGCAAGCGCTAGGGCTTCTGCCGCCCGCTGGGAGAGGAGATGCTTTCGCCGAGGGTGGAGCTGCGCGTGCGAATGGTGGAGGACCTGCACCCGCGTCCGGACCAGGAGCAGAGGTGCGAAGTGGGCACCGAGATGGTCAAGTACCAATACAGAATCTTGCTTCGTGAGCTCAAAACTCGTTTGACTCTCCAGCAATTTCAACGCGCCGCTCACCTCCCCCACCTCCCAGATTCCTGGGCGAAGCGTTTGGCCCGCCACACGCGGCTGACCACCCACAAAACAACCCATTCGCCGAAGGGGGCTATGAAGAGCCCGAACCGTACCGGGAGCCTGAGCATGGACGGCAGGGCATGCCGGGGACACCGATGGATTATCTGATGACACTACTTCAGTCGATCGGCGGTGGACAAGGGCAAGTCTTGTTTGGAGGTCCAGGTGGTGGCGCGAGAAACTTGGGAGATTTCGCTTGGGGCGAGGCTGGCTTCAATCAAATTCTTCAGGATTTGATGGATCAGGTGAGTCGTCATGTCAATCGCATTGAGTCAGCGCTGCTTAACATTTCCTTTCCTCTTCAGGCGTCTGGGACCGCAGGACCACAACCTGCGACCGACGAAATTATCAACGCGCTACCACGTCTAAAAGTTACGCAAGAGATACTCGGTGTGCCAACTTCACTCAGCGTTGACTCTTCATATAGAACTCATTCCGCTCATATCGCGAACTTTCAGATGCCGAATCTATAAAGGACTGCCCGATTTGCCGAGAAGACTATGTGGTTGACGAGGATCTCCTCTGTCTGCCTTGCCCTCACGCCTTGCACGCTTTCCACCCCGAGTGTATCAAGACGTGGCTGAAGACGTCCGGAACGTGCCCAGTTTGGTGAGGCACAGCGTTTGTTCTGTCGCCGTGTTCTTCATCCTGACTGACTTCCCTGTTTTTCCTACTCTAAGTCGATTTTCTCTTGTGCCCCAACCCGGCGAGGCGGATCCTGCGGAACCAACATTGGCACCACCCACGGGTCCAGGAACAGGGCAACAAGGGAGCGAGATGCCGGGTAGCTTTCCTGGTCAGGTAGGGTCAGAACCAGAAGGAGTGATTAGTGAGGATGTGGATTGAATTGGTGCAAATCGCGTAGAGCACTCAAGTATTGATTTTCTTACGAATCGACGTCAAGGATCTGAAGGGCGAGTACGATCATGAAAAATTCTACATGACTGGGCCAGTCTGAGCTAAAAATTCTCGGTCTGGTGAAGTGTCGTAGTCCGAGCTCAATTCCGCTTTCGAGAGGCGCTGACATTCATGAGTACGACTATGAATACTTCGTCGTCTCACGCCGGAGGGGCCCTGGTGGTCCTGTGATCGCAGTAGAGCCCAAAAGGCGAGCGGAACATCAAAGTCTTCAAAACTACCGATGTGGCGGCTCTTCACAAGAAAACATTCTCAACCTAGTCACAGACGCCATCGTTTCTTCATCAAAGGTCCAGCTCGCGAGTTCGGCGAATCTAATGAGCAGTCCATGTCGAGTCTTTTGATCCCTTATTCTGATCTCAAGTGATGAACTTTGATGTCAGCTGTGGGAGGTGTAGATTGTATTCGACCACACTATCAGACTGAAGCTTGAAGGCAACTCAAGGCCTTGGCGACGGCTCCAACTCCCTAGCAACCCTATCCAGAAGTTCTTCGCATTGTAAATTTACTGCAGGTGACGAATCTGTCTCGATGATTAACTTGAGACCCTCGGTCTCCGTCGTAAGAACAATTGAGGAAAAACAGCGTCGAAGTCTCGCAACGGCGACGGATTGGACGGATCATGGCTTTGGAGCGAAGGGGATGAGGATGCGTGATTTGAGCCAGGAGAAAGTCACAGTAGCTGCTGCATACCATACTCAACCAGAATATACGATTTTTCTGTAGGGACCAAAAGCTGGCGCGAGCTTGAACGACCCGTCAATTCGCCGTCGCTGCGAAGGGGGAAGGATCGTCGCTTTCGGCATTGACCACTTTAGGGCCCTTGTTCCCCTCGACCGACCATTGTCCCACTCGACAGCGTCTTCAACCTTTCTTCTGAGGAATCCCGTTATTCGGTCGGTGAATGAGCTACGACCACCGTTAGCTGGCCGGGTCAAGCCGACAAACAGGAGCAGGGGCAAACCTTGTTCAAGCGACCTCTCGGAGCCCACCACGACTTCTTTCCGCGCCAACTTTCCCGCTACTCCTGACCGCAAACACCACCTCCACGAAGACTCAGGCATGGACAGCAGCCCAGGCGTGAGCAGTGGGAACGAATTCGGGACGGCAAAGGCGCAACGCACTCGCTCAAGTACTGTCGGCGGCAGGAACGCGTCGTGGTCAGCCCCAGGGAGAGCTTTCCAGGATGACTTGCCAGCCGTGTATCAACACAACCGTGGTGCTGGAAGGAGTGAGCTGCCGGCACAACTCAATTCTTCGACCTCGTCGCGTTATGCGGCCTCAACGTCGAGCGCGCCAGGATCAGGGCGCTCCGCTGGGCGCACATCGTCCGGCGGCCTTCCCTACTCTTCGTTTGCTCGTGGGACGTCGCCCGGTGGGCGTAGCAACACGGGGCGCTTCTCGCTCGCGCCGCCGCCGGCTGCTGGGAGCGGCGCAAGTCAATTCCTCCTCACCGTCGTACCTCCGATGCATCTACCTCACGACCCGCCACATCCTCGTACTAGCACGGCTTGCTCTGGCTATGGACCACCGGAAAACTTTAGGTGCGCGTTTTTTCTTGCCGGTCCCGCAGCCCCACCTCTCGCAGCCCCATTCCAACGCCCTGGTTTTTGGCGGAAAAGGCCGGCGCGTAATGCTCGCTATCTTTGACTGACCTTGAGCCTCTTGTATATTTCTTTTGCAGACGTGGTACCCTTATTCCCTTGTATCCTACATTGTCTTCCCAGCTCGGCGCTATCGCTCGCGAGTACGGTCTCCCCTCAACCGGCGGACTGGTCTTGTACCTACTTTCAACATCCGATCCCTCTTCTTCGACTCCGGCCGCGCTTCCGGGAAGTCAAGGTTTAACGGGAGAAGGAGGACCCAGAATTGGGGACGAAGCATGGAGATTATTGTGGGGTCGACTGCTACAGGCCGAGGACGACGAATCTCAACTGCTGGCTGGAAACGCAGACAGTTTATCCGATGAAGACGATTACGCTCCACCTGTACCGCCCATCCCGCGCTCCCATCTTGCCAGTCTCTCCCACCATCACAGCTTACACGATAACGGAGTCCAGTCGGCAGATCCTCGCTACCCTGGGTCGATGGCGGACATGCAATCCGGGCCTCCCTTTACGTCAGACTCTGACGTAGAGCTAGAGATCGAGCCTCAAACGAGCTTTTCATGCGACGAGGATGGTGCAGAATCCGTCTATTCGACCGCCGGCAACGACATGGGCGACACGAACACAACTGCGAGCACGAAATCCCGGCAAGGAAGCTCGTCAACAGGTCCCGGAAGTGATCGACGACCTTCGTCTGGCGGCCTAGCCAATATTGGGCGCGGTCATCCATCCATTCAAAGCGGCCTCCCTTCCCCCGTCTCTCGCAACGCGTCTGCAAGCGCAACCCGGCGCGGTCTCCCCTCCTTCCCCTCCCAACCTAATCTTCGTCACAGCTCTCACCAGTCTATCCTTTCCAATCCTCCTCGCTCCTCCTCTCGATCTATTCTGTATCCCACCCCGCCGCGGCCAGTGTCTTACGGAAGCTTCGCAGCCCAACCTCTCGGAGGTGCTGGCTACGGTGCGTCGGTCATTGTCGGCAAAGTGGAGTTCGACATAGACTACCGACGCGGCAATTCTAGTAGGTGGTACAATGATTGGGTTGTGGGTGCTACCCCTCCTCCGTCCCTTCCAACGAGCGCTTCGCACAGCAACGGCGCGAGCTCGGCACCGAGAGCGGCAGACTTCGTCGACGAAAGTAAGGCCGCGAGATCGTACCCTCTTGTCCCCATGATTTCACCTATCGGAGACGAATTTTCTCCCCCTCCATTTCCTAAAGAGCTCCCACAAATTCTCCCACATGCGCTTGGCCTCGAGGTGGCGCACCCGTCTGCCCATCAACCTCTTCTCTTGCCGACTCTGGTTGGTCGACGACAGTCCGAGGAGAAAGAAGAGGCCCCGCCAGCCCCAGTCTTTCAAGAGCACTCCCCGCCGTCTGAGCCTGAGCTCGATCACGGCTCTCCTTCAGAGGATACCCTTGCCGAAGAGAACGACGACCTCGTCCCAGCTGTCATCGCTGCCTTTCCACCAACTCCTCTTGATGGCGTGGTCTCGATGCGTCTACGAACAGCTTCTGGAAGGTCTAGAGCTGTCGAGTCGACAGCTTCGGGCTATTCGATTGCAGCTGTCGCTGACAACCACGGCGGCGACAACGATCAGCCTTTCTCTCGACGACAAACCCACTCCCCATCGCCTGCCTCTGGTGGAATGACGGCGTCGTCTTCGCTTTCATCGATCAAAGTCTATGAAGATGATTTTGAGGTTGAGGACGATGACGATGTGGATGAGAGCTTTGGCTACGCTCCGCTCGAGGGGCAGGACGACTATGTGTCACTCACAAGCCACGAGCACAATGGAGACTCCGACTCTGCGGCCTCGGAATATGGCGACATCCAGAACCACCACACGGAAGATAAAGCAGACGACTCCTCGCTGACCCCATCTTTGTCGCGCGCCGCCGAGGATCCACTTGCCGACATCTTTCCAGATGACGAGGCAACTTGGCAAACAATGGCGGACGAACTGAACGAAATGAAGTCACCACCAAGAGAGCCTACCTCCCACTCTGCTCGAGACCTCACGGATGCCACCAGCCTAGGACCTCACGTTGCGCGCATCAAGAGCTTGTCCCAAGCATCGGCGCCAGGAATTGTCGAACGGGGTTTGGATGACGAGTCCTTGAGCCCAGATGGCCACCTACCACCTCAGGATGATGTCGAGGACATTCGGACTCTGTTGACTTCTGGTCAGGCGCAAGACAAGTGGGACGCCGTCAACCTTGCATCTCCGATAAACCTGGACCCGGCAAGCGCTTCTGATACTGGCGTGTTCCCCGACAATGCGGCTTCCGAGGCTGATGCGATTGATTCTCGCATCCCGCCACCACTCGTCTTGTCCGACTCGACAAATGGGGCTCGTCGGCGGAATCGTCATGGAGGCAGTGATTGGAGCGCGGCCGCTTCACCTACTCAAGAAGCCATGCCAAACTTCACACTCCTTCCTCATAGCTTAGGTACACCCGGAGGCCAAAGGGACTCGACGATGGGATTGATGGAGAATCTGGATGACCTCGAACGAGCGCTCGCAGAACTTTCGCCGAAGACATCCAAGACTGTGCAAAGCGACTCTCACTCTTCGCCTCTCACCCCCATCAAATCGAAAGACACGCAAGAGGTGCGCTCGCTGGAAGAAGCTGTCATGGAAGCAACAATGGCGGAACCTCCTATTTCGTTGGCGTCAGCAGCGGAAATATCTCCTCGCACGAGTCGCACCGATTCCAGCCGCACCGATTCACGTCCCATCGCCTACCTTGACCTCATCGACACCCCTCCACCTTCCGCCACCGCCCCTTTCCGTCCTGTTGAGGTTCACCAGACGCTCATGGAGCGACGTCCTTCTGCTCCGGATCGAAAACTCAGCATTACGTCCGAAATCGATGGGTACGCGAAGGAATCGCAGCTGGAATCGTCTGCGCCAGGGACTCCAGTGCCTTCCTTGAGCCCCGTTGTTAGACAAGACCGTCGTACTTGTGAGTTGAACCATTATGGGTCGCGGTGCTTTTATCACTGACTTTTCCTTTTTTTGCAGCGTCGCCTGTGCCGAGAACGCCACGAACCTCGAGTCTTTCCCGGGCAGATGAACGCACTCCCCGAAATGTACCGCTTCCACCGTCTCCTCTTCCGCCCTCTCCGATGCTCGTTCAAAGTCACGAACCTGTCCCGCCTTTACCTGTGTCGTTATCCCAGGAGGGCGGTCCCGCCGGACTAGGTATTGACTTCCCCTCACTGCCTTCTACCGTTCAAAGCCTTCCAGCCGACGCACTGCCACCACCTGTTCCGAGCAAGAAGCCTTCACCCCTCGACCTTGCCTACACAACACTACCGAACCTCCCTTCGCCAGTGCAGTCCCCAGCATCACCTTCGATGCCTCCACCTCGTTCTCCAAGTCTTCGCTCTCTAAGGCCTTCGAATCCCTGGAAATCGAGCGATAAGGGAGACAAATCGCCCGAGTCAGGAGAGAAGAGTCCTCTCGGCGCCTTCTTTCAAAAACCGGCCTTCAAATTTTTTTCCAAGAAGAACGATGGTGAGGTGCAACATCATGCGGGTTTTGGAAATTCGGACTGACTTCTTTTTGATCAGGCTCCTCTTCTCCGACAATCTCGCCCGTGGATACGGCAGAGGATCTTCGACAGGGTGGACCACCGTCACCGTTGGGCGGCAGTCAAGCAAGCGCTCGCGAAGAGGCCCTTCATCTTGCTGCAGACGCCCAGGCGTTTGAAGCTGCGCCGACTTTCCCTTTAGTGGCCTCACTCGGTCGTCCTACACATCAACTCCGCCCCGCCCCTTCTACCGACTCTTTCCGCACTGCCAGCCCCGGTCCTTCAACTGAGGACGGTCACGTCAGTAACTTCGCTCCCCCGCCCCACCCCTCTTCACCAGGACCAGATCGAAGCATTATCATCTCCTCTCCTCGAAGCGAATACGGTGCGCCGGGAACTCCAATAGTCGGCTCAACGCGCTATCCAGCCTCTGCACCCGCGACTCCTGCTGGGTGGTCACCACGAGCCGGAGACGGATTCACCTCTCGGTTTGGACGCTCGAAACCCAAGCCTAAAATCTCCTCTGACATCGATGACCTCTTGCTCCAAATGTCGGACTTTGGAACCGACGACGCAGATGTCGCGCCCTTACCGCCGATGCCTTCACCCGGACTCGCATTGCCGGATAAAAGGTTCGAGACGCCAAGAAGAGAAAGTTCTGATTCTGTGGCTCGTTCACCGGCTGATAGAGATGCGGGAGAGTCATTGGGCAATCACTTTTTAATGTCGTGAGTCTGTTCTAAATTTCGTTCTCACCGGCACTCCGCTGACGATCAAGACACGCATCAGGCCCTCGTCTACTTCTTCAAATTGATCATGTTTCTACGCAAACCTTTCGCAACGCAAATCTTATCTCCCCTCTGCCCGACCAACTATGTTATTATCAATGCAGGCTTCCCACCTACCTCTCTTAAAACGCATTGTCTTGCTTACTATACTTGCCTCACTCAAACTACTGTCGCTTTAGAGAACGAATACCCTTATGAGAATGACAAAAGAAGCTAAGTTTCAACCGTCATCAGAGGAGAGTCAAGTCGTGGCGTTGAGACGCCTATCGAGGAAGGTGCAAGGTGGAGCCTCAGCTTGCCTCAGGGATAGACTGAGTTTCTCAACTTCGGAATTGACGTAGTTCTCCGAATTCGACGCTGTCAATCCAAATCCACCAGAGTCAGTAGCAAGCCCAATAAAGTATGAAGAGAGTTCCTACGCCTCATCAATCTCCTCCAACAACATCAGCACCCCCACCTTGCCAGTGCCAGTGCCACATCAACAAGAATACAAACGCACCCCTCTCTACATCCCATCCACAAGCAAACAAGGCAATTCCGTTCATCCAGAAAGATTTAGCTCCAGCATCACTAGCAACATCGTGCGCTTTGTTCGTGGTTCGGTGAGAGGCTATAGGTGACGCGCTATACGGTCGTGGCGCGTTCGAATGGGGGCGGAGGAGAGGATGGAGGTCGTGAGGAGATCGATCTGGGGTGCCATCTGATAGTGTCAGTGAGGAGAGGGCAAGGAGTGGTAGGGGGGTCGAGTTGAGCTTGGACCTGGCTAGCGGCTGCTGTTGGGCATGTCAGGCCGAGCGGATCTTCTTTTTCGACCGCGTAGGAGAAGTTCTGAAAATGTCTTTGATACTGACAAAAGCGCATACTGGATTGCTCTGGGCAGGAGGTACGTCCACTTCCACTTTAATCCCACCATGAACGCATTTAGACCTCATCAACCACTCTTGCTTCATTCACAGGCGCTTACGTTACTTTCTTATTCGCTCTGACAATACCATCCGTCCAACGAAGGTATATATTCTGCTCACTTCGGGATCGAACGGTCCTTGGGGCGCGAGGCAGCGAAACAGCGACGGACGGGTGGGGGATGCCTATTGGGCGTGCGATAAGACGGAGGGTCACTTGCAGTATGGCTAAGGAACGGTTTCCATACTTGGCTGGAGACCCAGTGCAGACGAAGCGGGGCAAGGAGGAAAAAGGTTGGCTTAGTAGCGTTCTCGGACTTGATTGGGGGGAAGCGACAGTTGGACTCGGACTCGGGACGTCGACGCATCATATTTCGGTATCCTTCCCTCTAGCGAAAGTTATTCAATATGTGGAGGGTGCAAAACTGGCCGGAGTAGGAGGGCGAGAATGACCTCCGTCGAACTTGCGCCACTCCTCCCCACTGCGATACCGTTCAAGTTATCGCAATAAGCTGACTTTCTTCCTCTATCCTGCAGCTTGATCTACCTCCACCAAATCCGTCTTCCTTGGAACGTAAATCCCCCTTCTATCTCCGCATGTCAGGACTTGCACTAATTTCAGTCGACTAACTTCCCCATCCCTCAATCAAACTCAACTCCCCTATTTCGAATTCCGCCCTCCAGGCCAATTTCCAATCCCCCTCCTCGCACGGCTTTCCTCCCTCCAAAGTCCTCCCCTTAACCCTCACAACTCCGGACGGCGCAATTCTCGGAGCTTGGCAAGTCCTTCCTGACGATATCTACGATTCTTGGATCTCCATCCATGGTCTACCATCGAGTGATGGGGAAATCCCTACAAGTGTTTTTGATGAGGCTTTGAGTGGGAAGGGGGAGAAAGGAGGGAGGGAAACGGTGTTGTACCAACATGGTAATGCGGCGACTAGGGCGGCGAGTAATAGGATTCATGTCGCGAGGTGGATGACGGCTTATAATTTCAATTTCTTCATCTGTTCGT
>JASZXU010000321.1:0-25502 GCA_035521515.1 Phenoliferia sp. Uapishka_3 | reverse complement strand
GGGGGGTGAAGGTGGGAGTGGGTGAGAGAGCGAAAGAGTCGTGACGAGTTCGTGGCGGAGTCGACGGAAGAAACCTGGGAGCATGGCGGTGCCGCCGACAATTAGAATGGAGGAAGCGAGTGGTCGTCGTAAGTCCGTTGGAAGCTGAATGCAAGAGAAAGCATTAGCACACGGTCGCCTGAACAAACTTCATGAAGGAAAGCGATCGCACCCGCAACAATGCCTCCAAGATGACCTCCGTGACGCTTCGCTCATCTTCCGTCCCTTCCTCAAAGAGTACTTCAGCAGCTCTTTCCCTCACCCACCCAGGAATCAACAGCCACCCTTTTCCCACTCCTGACGTCGGCACTGGACCCGACATGGCTGGTATCTGCAAAGAAATAGTCTTTGCTGTCGCGATGTCTTTGTAGCGTTTCTCCATCCGTCGCAGAAGCGGTAGGTCGGAAGCTTCGTCGTATCCTTCTTCGAGGTCCATCGCAAAATCTGCTTCTGATTCGTCGGGTTCGCTTTCAGGTGGGGTCTGGGTAGAAAAGAGATCGTCGAGGGAAGACGTCGGGGGTTGGACGATCGGATCTCCGACGAAACAGCATCTCGTCTTGATTTCCTCCAGTAATTCTTCCGTAAGGACGCCCGGCGGGATTTTAGTAGGTGTTGGTGAGGCCGGTATGGTGGTCATCGAAGGTGGTGGCGGTACGTATTTTCCATAGCGAAGGAGGAGAGAGCGTAGACGGGAGGTGACTTTGCGACCTGCGGTGGGGGTTGCGAGGAGAAGTGGGTAGAGAGGGCGGGAGGAATATATTGATAGCGCGGTTGTTTCGAGATTTCCAACGTCAATGACGAGGCCGGTGACGGTTCCGGTCGCTAGGAGGGAGAGGAGGTGACTGGAGGCAAAGTTGAGGGAGGGGACCTGGGGCCACGGCCAAGTTTGCGGAATGAGCGTCAAGGGTGCAACGAGCCTAAGACCGCATGGAGGGCTCGCTAATGCTGATGCCTGCTCACCTGAAGGTTTTCGAAAAGAACTCGTGCGATCATTGTTTTCACTCTTGTCGACATCAAAGCATTCTCGATAACAATGACCTTGCGCGCTTTCGGGTCCGACATTAAGTTGCTATGTTCTCGTCAGCTTTCTTTCTTGAAAAGGCAAGCTATATCAAGAAGGAAGGACTCACTTGAACCATACATTTCTCAGCCCCCTCTTGAGCCTCTCCTCGCGGACCTCCCACTCGACTTCCCCCACTTCGCCTTTCTCGAGTCCCCACAGCGTCGTGGCCCCATTCGAATCCCCACCTTGCTCCACCCCGAGCATTATTAAAACACTCTTGCACTCTCTTGGATTTGGCTCGCCGCTGAAGCCTACTTTCCAGATGCGTGAACCAAGGTCGAGGACTACGCGATCTTCTGTTCCGTAAAGTCTGAGGAGATGTCTTTTCAGCTTTTGGCTTGCAAGTGCATCTGGGTGTGATTCAAAAAGCTCACGAGTGCCTCGAGCGAAGGCTTGTTGAGTAGTGTGGGGAGGTCTGTGCCGAGAGAGCTGCTGAGGAAGTTGGAAGGGGCGGTCTCGGGCGCGGAGTTGCTTGTGGTTCCTGTCGTGCTCCAAAGTGTCAGTCAAACCGCGACACGGAAGGTCCTAAGAAGAGCGGGCGTACGGCGAGGTTTCCTTGTGAAGGTCGTCGCGTCAAGGAACGTTGTCGAGAGCGCGATTGTGAGCGAGTGGGTGTTCGAACGGTAGGAAGTCCTTCTCCAAACGCATCACTCATCGTAGGAAAGCACGAAAGGGAAGAAAAGGGATGGTGTACGCTGGTAAACAACCTCCTCGCGCACCGCTGCGCACAACTTTGTTTTCTGCAACGGCGGCTGACACTTCTTAAGCCCGACGCCTTACTCCGCACGACCTACCGCCCTCCAGCTCGCACTAGATCGTTCACCAAGCTGCTGCTTCGTCCCCGACTCTTGCGCTGCTGCTGCCGTCCGCCCTTGCGCTCCGCTGGTCGCGCACCTTATCGCCTGATGGCGTCTCAATCAGCGCCCTCCCCGGCGTCAAAGGGGAACCTAGTCTGCGTGGTAGGCACAACAGGCGTAGGCAAGAGCCAACTCGCTATCGACTTGGCGCTTGCCATCAAATCCGGCGAGATCATCAACTCCGACTCAATGCAAGTTTACAACGGACTCGACATCATCACAAATAAGGCCACTAAAGAAGAAATGAAAGGCGTTCCTCACCATTTGATGGGATTCTTGGAACCCGGGCAGGAGTATAAAGTTGGAGACTTTCAGAGGGACGCTTTGGAAAAGGTGAGCGTTCGTGTGGCGTGTGAGTTTATTTTAATGCTGAAGGGGACGACATCATGCAGATTTCCGAATTACATGGAAAATATACTCTGCCAATAGTGGTTGGAGGAACGACCTACTACGTCCAGCACCTCATTTTCCCAAATCAACTCGTCTCCGACGCTACCGCCGAGCCACTTCGTCCGACTACTCCAGATACCTCCCCACCTCCCTCATCTCTTTCCTTTCTTTCCCCCAAATCAGCATCTGCCATCTCCCATTTTCCTCCGTCACTCCTTTCCCGCATCACCACATTACCACCAGAGCTCCTCTCCCTCTTCTTCCTGCACCCCAACCTCCCCTCAACATCCTCTCCCTCTTCCTTCCCCCCATCTTTTCCCTCTCAACTTCTTCCTCCATCGCTCCAAAAGCCAGAAGCTTTTGCAGCAGGTCTCTACAACACTTTGCTGCACGTCGACCCTTTCAGTGCTTCGAGATGGCATTGGCGAGATATCAGGAAAGTGAGAAGAGCGTTAGATATCACGTGGGAAGGGAGACTGTGGCAAGATGTCCTGGATGCACAGATGGTGAGGAAAGATGAAGGAGCTAGGTTTCGGACGCTGGTGTTTTGGCTTTATGCGGAGCCGGAGGTCTTGAATGAGAGACTTGATAAAAGGGTTGATAAGATGCTTGAGGTGATTTTGATTTGGGGTTGGATGTTCA
The DNA here is from genome assembly GCA_035521515.1 of Phenoliferia sp. Uapishka_3. Taxonomy (NCBI): domain Eukaryota; kingdom Fungi; phylum Basidiomycota; class Microbotryomycetes; order Kriegeriales; family Kriegeriaceae; genus Phenoliferia; species Phenoliferia sp. Uapishka_3. The sequence continues at coordinate 22,511 of JASZXU010000321.1, read as the reverse complement.
AAGGTATAAGGCTGATGCTTATCTTGCAGCTCGGTCTTTTGGAAGAAATTGAGGGCCTTTGGTCCAGTGCCGCTGCTGAGAACTCGGAAACATCGTTAGACTACAGTCGCGGCGTTTACCAAGCTATCGGTAAGATTCTTAACAGCATCTCTCGAGGTGGAAACGGAGACAGAGCGACTGACCGCTGCTTGCACCAAAGGTTTCAAGGAATTCGAGCCCTTTCTCTCCGCGCGAACTCAAAGACAAGCGCCTCCGCCACCTTCATCTTCCTCCGCCACCTCCGACGCGAAGTCAGCGCCAGCCTCCGACCCTTTTTTCAAAGATGGTTTAGAACGGATGAAAGTCTCCACCAGGCAATATGCCAAGAAGCAAATCAAATGGGTGAAGCAAAACTTGATTCCGGCCGCGAGAGCTTCGGCGGATGAGGATGTCTTTGTGTACCTGCTTGACGCGACTAGTGAGTCAACAACCAGCTCGGTCACTCTACTTCAATGTTGTTCAGACGCTGACAGTATTTCGCTCCCGCAAAGATCTCGTTACTTGGGACGAAAACGTCCGCGCACCCGCCTTGCGAATACTCGCCTGTAAGTGCTTTCGATTGTTTCTATCTGCGAATTTCGAGCTAATATAACTTCACGCTTCAGCATTCCTTGCCAACGAACCCCTCCAAGACCCCCTCTCCCTATCCAATCTAGCAGCTCACCACCTCGCTCCACCGTCCGCGAAGTAAGTCTCACACATTCTTCTCTTTACTTTCATTCAACACTACTCACTCCTGAATTTGATTCAGAGCGGGAGGTATCACCAAAAGAACTTGCGAAGATTGTACAGAAGACCCCGCGAGACCTTTTCTGGTAGAGGACCGAGGGTGGGAGAAACATTTGACTTCGAAGGGTCATTTGGGGAAGAAGAGGAAGGCTCAGAGACTAGTGGAGGGGATTCCGTATGGGAGGCTGAAGACGAAGAAGCTGGTTGTAGTTTGAGGAAAGTGGAATGTTCGTCTACTGGATACCTCGATGCTTTGCAATTCTTGTCGACGCAAAACTTCGCTTTCATTTTTCGGCGTCACGTCAACCTCACCTGAACGAACCTGAACCTTGATCAAAAAGAATGGATGCAACAAATCGACGTGGAGCTGTCGTACCTATTGAATAGCGGCGTTTGCGGACCCTTATATTACCCGCGCGCGAAGCGGCTTTTTTCGGAACAGGCCAACGTTGCTCCACACCCGCCATCAAACACAATGACTACCCCGGAAGTCGGTCTCAGGCACATTTGCCTCCTCGGAGGGGGGATCATGTCGATAACGACGGCCTATTACCTCCTCACCGATCCCGCGCTACCCTCCGGGACCCGAGTCACCCTCGTCGAGAATTCCCGTCGCGGAATCGCAGCCGGAGCTTCCTCTTATGCAGCAGGCTTCTTGGCGGGCGGTGAGGATGCGTGGCAAGCGCCTCCTTCGCAGGACTTGGCGCGGTTAAGCTGGAAGTGCCATGTACAGCTTGCGAAGAAGTTGGGCGGCGCGGATGCGTGGGGCTTCAGGGAATGTACTTCGGTTGGACTGAGAGTTGGAGGAGGGAGCGAGAGTCGGAGTGCGTATAGGCTGCTACCGGGAGGGAAAAAGGAAGTGCTCGAGGACGACTGGTTGGTCGGCGAGCGGGAGGACTTGACTGGACGCGGGGGTATGGGTCAAGTGTGAGTTTCAAGACTTCCAGGGCGAGTGTTCTTTGAACGTTGATTCACACGTACTGCAGGGAGCCAGCACTATTTTGCCAGGCACTTTTCGCTCATTGCACAACACTGGGCCTCGAAACGGTCTATGGCGAGCCAACTTCTTTGTCTCCTTTCAACTCCAAAAATCCCACTCGCACTCTCGAGATCACCCCTCATTCATCCGAAGAATCCCCAATTGTCCTCACCGCCGACTCTTTCCTCGTCGCCGCAGGACCGTGGTCCGCGGCTCTCTGCGCCAAATTATCACTTCCTCCGATACCGCTCACCAATTTGCCAGGCCATTCTATCATTCTTCGACCTCGAATCTCTCAAACGTCTCATCTTCCAGCCGAAGCTATCTTCGCCGGGATTTCGGGAGCAGCTGTTGGTGTGCATGCCTCGACGTCGGGAGCCGCACGCTCTCTGACTCTCGAAGAATTAGGAGACGGCTACACTCGGTCGCCAGAAGCCTTCACAAGGCCTAATGGCCTAGTTTATGTTGCGGGAGAGAACTCGATCCCGAGAACGGAGGGCGTGGATGTTGGCCTACCAAACCGTCTGCCGCTGTCCGCGGACGGGGTGGCGGCTCTGCTAGACCAAGGCCTCATTGCAAGGCTGGTCAACGCTTCTGCCGCGATATCGCCTGCTTTGAATGTGGCAAACGGAGCTGTGGTAGAAAAAGCTCAAGTTAGTCGAACTAATTCTGCCCTTGGGCTTGCATTCTGAGCTCACAAAGTTCTCTTTCCCGCCTTTCAGTTTTGTTATCGACCGATAACTCCAGATGGTGAGCCTATGCTTGGTGAACTCCAGTCTGGTGTCTTTATCGCTTGTGGACATGGACCATGGGTATGTGTATCACTCACATTCCGCCGTGATTCACTGGCTGATAAAACCGTCGACTAGGGCATCACTTTGGCACCAGGTGTGATGCTTTCTCTTATTTCAATTAATGACCTTGGCACTAACGCGCCGAGCAGGGACCGGGAAGGTCATGTCTGAATTATTGTTGGCTAAACCTAACCTCAGTGCCGACATCTCAGCTCTTTCACCCATACGGTTCACGAAAATCAAAGCAGGCTTATAGTAGATTCAGAGGAAATATCTTTATCAAGTTGAGTTCATACCTGTGGCGAAGTCGCTAGCAATTTGGCTCAGCTTCATCCTGCATGGATGCTACACTTGGCTACACCGCTGCCCAGGCGGCGAGGTCGCTTATGATAGTCGCGAGAGAAGGGTTAGGTCGACGACCATCACACCCTTGAGTACAGCCACGAAGCACAAAATACACGAAATCAGCTAACTTGATGTGTAGGACCGCGTGTCCCCTGTCCAGTCCTACTTCCGTTTTTTCCTCTCTTTCTTCCCGTCGCACAAATACGTGGCATTTTGCATAACACGTAAAATACCGAGGCTTTCATCACGCAAGTATGCTATTACTGCTCGAGACCCCTCTGGAGAAAAAAGTTTCGCTGATAAATGGCCGATGAAGGACCGTGGTGACGTTCAAGAGGCGCGGGGTGCGTTGCGCTCTCTCTCTCTCTCGTACTTCATCACATCAATATGGCTCTCAACCCATCCTTCGCAACGCACAGAATTGGTCGAGCGACTGCTGCCCACACATTGGAACTCTATCGTGAGTGAAGCTTGGTGCTTTGGCAACCTTCCCCACATTCGCTCGCTCGGTCAAGACGTCAACCTCTCGAGCGCGGGATTCTGGTGCGAGGAGAGTGTTGTAGCCTGAGATTTGCTCCGTGCGACCGTCTTTCTCCATTGGTGGCAGAGCCTAGGTATGCTGAGGGTGCTGACGAGCTCCTCTCCCCCACTTCGCGCAGTCGACCTGATCTGTCCCTTCAGCGAGAAGCAACTCATGGGAGTTCGCAAGTACCTCGTACCCCTCATTGAGAGCAATGAAACTGTCGGACAGAACCTTCAGATCATCCTTCGGTGAGCAGTGATGGAACCATTTCGAAGTCCAGGTGTCGCAAAGCTGACAGCTAGCTTCCGTACCCGTTGTGCAGCCAAACTCCTCAGCCGTGGCACTCTTCGAGCACACTTGTCCACGAAGCCGTGCTTGGCGTGTCCAAGGTCGCTTCCGAGTCGAGCGCGACTAAGAGCTACAGTGATGCTTCCACCATCTCGACCACTCAGGCATTCTTCTTCATGCTTCAAAGACGGAGTATTAGCTGACACCATTACTCTTCAGGCCTTTTACGACGAGCCTTGTGCGAAGGAGAGCCCGAACGCCACTCGCGAACGGCTTGCAGACCTTGCTGCAGAAGTTGGTGTTGACAGGGCCAAGTACATCGAAGCCACGAAAGTTGGGAAGTCGAATGGCGGGACTCCCGTACGTATTTTTGATCACTTTTCATCGTGCGGTGCACCTAGCTCAATATTATACCTCAATGAAGGTGACACCGGATCTCAAATTGGCCATCAAATATGGTCGCCAGGTGAGGTTATCACCTGCAATTTAGGATACCATTAACTAATTATTGCTCACGGAAACTCAGAACGGCGTCCACGTCACCCCTACAGTCGCCTTGGACGGACTTATCGACGGCTCTATCTCATCGTCCTTCACTGACGCCGACTGGAAAAAGTATCTGCTGGAGAAAGTCCTCCCTCCTGGTAGCAAACTATGAGGGGATGGCAGGAGACTCAGTGGAGAACGGGGCATATTGGTTTTACATTCGTAATTCGTACCCATTACGGTATCGGCGCCGTGTCGATCTGTTCTGTCCCCCCATCAGGAATGCAAGGACTCCATTCCAACAGCTGCTATAAATTGCTACGACTGTTTAGCCTGCACTCCTCACATGGATTGCTCTCAAATCTTACTTGCAAAGAAGGAAAAGGGATGACAAGTTACTGAGAACCGCGGCAGGCGCGTCAAGCGCTCGTTGTATCCAAGCGAAACAGGCGGGACAAGGCAAGTTAGTGTTGAAATTTGACTTCGTTGACGTTAAGTCGCGGAACAGTGTGCCGGTAAGCGTGCTATGGTGCGTTCCCTCCTTTCATTGTTGCAACTCCTCCGGCTGAGCAGATTATTTCAGCCGCCAGATGCAGCAACACGGAGCAGAAGTGGCTGCGGGACTTGTCGTCGTCGGAGGAAAAAGTAGGCTCAATGATTCGCTCCACCGCGCTCGTTTGGCTAACTCCACATCGGACGGCAGATGCGACGAGACCTGGAGCAACCCCCAACACGTCGGCGTGTGTACTAGATGTTTTACCGGGAGCTTCGAGTGCGACAGAACGCCCCCACCGCGTCAACTTGCGAAGCCAAGAACCGCCAGACCATCGCCCTACACCCTCCCACAACCAGGGCCCTCTTCATCACATCAACCTTCTTCCACACTAGCTCCTCATTTCGCATCTACTTCTTCTGTCGCATCTACTTCTTCGCTCGCTCCATATCACTTTCCAGAATTAGAGGCGCAACCATTTCTCGCCAATTTCTTCGAATCTCTGGACCAGATTCAACTCAACACCCCTCAAGACAGCTCGCCCTACGACGCCACTTCTGCGGCCGAAACTCTGCTTGGAGTTCTTACAAAAGCTACTACGTCCGAGAAGAGTGCAACCGGTACTCAGAGTCCTGCGGCACAAGATGCAACACTTTCGGGCCCGTCTCCAGATTGTGAGCGCGCCTGAGCATGAGCAGCGCATTCGGAAGCAGCAAGAAACTGACGCAAACTTTGCTCATCAGATAATTCATTCAACGAGGGGTTCCTGATGTCAATACCGAACCCTCTCCGGAAGATTTTAACGAAGCGAGTCGACGACGTCGCCGCCTCTCACGAGCTTACTCGCACTTCGTCACTCGCCATTTGCTTGCTCTATAGGGCAAGATCTTTACCGAACAGCGATGAGGCACGGGCAAAACTTATTGAGCAGTCGGATGAACATTATCAAGCAGCTCTGCGTCACCTCGATGCGGCAGTTCCGCTTGAGGCTCAAATGATTGTGAGTTCTAATGAACATTTAGTCGTGCTGCAAAGGACCAACCTAGTTTTTCCAGGCCGTACTCGATCTACAATACCTCCAATTCGACAGGTTTGGGTCGGCAGCTGCTCAAAGCATCATCCTCCTCGGCAGCCTATTTTGCACCAGCTCGGGAGTCGAGGTACTCGACTTTACCACTCTTGTCGACCCCCCCATGTTTCCTCTCCGATGCTTCGCCTATACCGAAATCCTCAGCCACGTCTGCTCACGGCGACGAACCATATTTAAAATAGCAAATCTTCCTGACGAGGACACTGGCAGATCCGGCGAGCGTCCGCCACCCAGCGGGGATCCACGATTGGAAACGCACCTGGGATTACCCGTCGGTCTACTTCTCTGCTTTGCCGCCACATCAAATCTCAGTCTCGAGATGGATACTCTGGACCCTACGGCGGTGGAGGTAAGGACACGTCGTATCGAGTCGGCAATTCGGGAATGGCAGCCGCGTCGCACACCCGGAGGTGCCCTGGAAGGCAGCGACTCGATCTCTCATCTTGAAGAGCTTCGAATATTTGAGATTTGGCGACATGTATGCTCCTCGCTTGACACATCTTCGTGCGACAGACTAAATGCTCTGCAATCATCAGGCTGCGCTCCTCCACCTCTTCCAATCCGTCCAGAAGCTCGGCCCACACAACACATTGATTCGCTTCTCTCTCTCCCAAATATTGATGCTCGTCGAGAGGAAAACCTCAAGCTCTTCTCTCGACCTCAACGCCGCGTACAGCGGCAGCCCTTTGGCCGCTCCACTTTTACTAGCGGCAATGATTGCCACCCACTCGGATGATCGAGAAAGTCTTCGACAAGAACTCGTCGCCTGTGGACCCCAGATGGCTTACCGTCAGAACGTCGAGGCAGTGGAACATGTTTGGGCGGTAGTCGATAACGGGGGCTGGACTGTAGACTGGCGAGACGTGCTGGAGAAAGAAGGCTTGGCTGTCGCCTTTCTTTGACGAGTCGTTGTACTTGGATTTTGGACGTGATGTTACAAGGCTTCATACGAAAGAACGAAGTATACGTGTCGCATGTCCGGGACGTTCGAGTTATCTGCGCCTGTCACGGCGTGTCCATTTCTTTTGAAGATGAAGGCTTTCAATGACACCCGGTAAGTCATGGCACTCGTAAAGCCACCTGGATTTTGCCTGTCGAAGCTTTACACGGCGATAGTCGGAAAAGAAGGAACTCACCAGCATTCAACCCCTCTCTTTGCCGCTTGCGACCTATGGGCCGGCCTCTTCATCCAGCCTTCATTCAACCGTCTTCCGGATGCCACCAAAAGAGCTCGAGAAAGGTCAGACTACTCTTAGCTTCGGCAGTCGTCCCCGCCCTTCGAAAGAATCGACAAGCTCCCCACATCAAGCCGACGCGTCAACGACCGTGACGACAAGCGGAGAACCGGATACCACTTTAGGTCGCGGAAGGGGTCGCGGGAACGAAAGTGGAAGAGCGAGAGGAAGAGGTCGCGGGAGGGGTAGAGGGGGAGCTGGAGGTGGATTTGAGGCTAGACGGCAAGCCTTGCGTTTGGTCGCGAGCGAGAACGAGACGCTACACGTACCGCAGCTTGTATCAGCCTCGCCAACTCTCGATCATGCCATCAAGAACACTGTCTCGTACCCCTCTCTTCCTCCCGCCACACCCGCAGAGTCCCTCGCCGACGGCAAAAAGACGCGCATTCGATTTGTAAACTCGGATTCATTTTCTGCAGCTGAATCGTTAGTAAGGCAATGGGGATCTGGGAATGTAGCTGTTCTCAACATGTTTGTTCCTTCTCAAGTGGTCATGCGACTTTTCGGGCGCTGATGCGCGGATGACTAGGGCAAACGCCAAACAGCCAGGAGGGGGCTACCTCAACGGTGCCATGGCCCAAGAGGAAGCCCTTTGTCGAAGATCCACCCTTTATGCACACATTGCGTACCCTCACCTCTACCCAATACATTCAGAAGGCGGCCTTTGGTCTAGCGACGTTGTGGTGTTTCGTGCGGACGACGACCACGGAGGCAACGTGCTCGAATCGAGCGAACATTTCTCAGTTGGAGTAATCAGTGTTGCAGCAATTGATCGACCGTGAGTAATCGACATCGCTTTGGGATCCAGAGGGCGCTGACAACTCTCCCTACGCCGTCAGAAAACTCACGGTATCGGAAGACGATTATTCTGATCCGCGAGAGCGACAGAGTACGATGGCAAAAGTTCGTTCAGTTGCAGGTTGTTTTCTATCCGTTATCTTATTACATTGTTCTTCACAGATCACATGTATACTTCGGATTGCTAAACTGCACTCACAAAAGTCACTCGTCCTCGGGGCATTCGGCTGCGGTGTTAGTCCAGTTCAGCTTTCGGGCCTCACCCAGAAATGAACAGCTCAACCCTTGACTGAACCGCGCAGGCCTTCCGAAATCCCGTCAAAGCAATGGCGGCCCTTTTTCTCGACGCTCTGACCAAGAACCTCGAGTTCAGCGACGTTTTCGAAGACGTCGTGTTTGCGATTCTCGAGCGCAGTGGCTCAGATAACCTGCGACCTTGGAAAGAAGTGTGGGCTGGAGCAGCTGAAGATTGAAAGTAAAGGAGTCAGAATTACTTGAGCTTGCAATCGTTTGGCGCTTTGCAACAACAGACACCTGTGCAGTCAAACCATCGAGCCATCAACACGCCCAACATATCGCCAGAAAATATGGCTCTGCTAAAGACATATTGAAGATTTCAATTCAATCAATGTATTCCCGAACGGCTGACCGTGGTCTTTTTTTTCAATACCGTACATCTTGCTTTTGGCAACTTTTGGTGTTGACAGATGACATCCGCAGTTGTCTCCGCCCACATCACTCAAAATGACCGCAAACATCACCGCCGGCTTTTTGACACAAAAGACGGGCTTCCCCTGGTTCTCACGCAAGTGGTCTCCAGACGCCGGTATCCCGGACCTGACAGGAAAGGTGCGTCGAAGTTGTCTCTGCATCTCTCGCTGTTTCTGAATCTGATGACGACGGACTCCAGGTCGCGTTGGTAACCGGGTACCTCCCTTCATTGCAAACCCGAAATCCAGGTGCTGACCTTTCCTACACAGTGGGAACACTGGAATTGGGTTTACAACTACGGCAGAGCTGCTGAAGCATGGAGCGAAGGTGTACATCGCCTGTCGCAGCGAGACGCGGGCGACGGACGCGATCGCTAGATTGGTAGCAAAGGTTCCAACAGCTGAAGGAAGGGTCGTGTTTCTCCCCTTCGATCTTACGGACGTCAAGTCGGCGCAGTACGCGGCCAGGACGCTACAGGCCAAGGAGGATCGTTTGGATATTGTCAGTAAGTCGTCGGGAAAGTCGTTTGGCTGATTTTATCGTTGCTCATGATCTCTTCGCTACAGTTGCTAATGCGGCAGTCATGGCCTGGCCGTACAACATCACCAATGGCGTCGAAGTGCAGTTCGTAAGCGAAGGCCCCGAAGATTCAGGGGTTACGCTAACAATTGACCTTCCAGTGGAATCACCTTGGCCACTTTGCCTTGATTCAGCCACTTCTGCCGCTCATCATCAAGACTTCGAAGGAGGCCGACTCTCATGTTCGAGTCGTCATGGTTTCCAGCCTTGGTGTGTGGAGCGTCAGAAAACCAGCATTGCAAAGTTGCTGACAATTTGCTGGCACAGGACATAACTTTACTCCCAAGCCAGATTTCACCTCGCTCGAGCAGGCGAATCGACCGCTGGGAAATACTTGGGAACGATATGGACAGAGGTATGCCTCGTCATTTTATGTATCCACATTTTCAAGTTTCCCACTAATCTGATGTCTCTGCTCAGCAAACTTGCTAACATCCTCTACGCAAACGCTCTCCAGAAGCATCTTGGGTCCGAGAACATCAGAGTGCTGTCCCTTCACCCTGGAAACGTGCACACGGAGCTTACGCGTGGAATCTCGGCGTCCTCCCGGATCCTGGGAGTCAGCTTGTTCGTTTTTACCAGTTCCATGCCACCACTAAAGCTCAACCGATCTGCAGAGCATCACAAACTTTTTCTCGTCTTTCATCGCCATGACCCCACTTGAAGGAGCAAAGACTCAGCTCTGGGCCGCGACGAGCCCTGAAATCGACACTCTCGATCTCAAGTTTGTTCAGATTTCTCCGTTTTAAGCCACTCACTAGAGACTGATCCACCATTCTAGGGCCGCCTTCTTTATGCCTATCGCATCCATTGCCAAGACGAGCGCAGATGCTCAGGATTCGAAGCTTGGCGACGACCTCTGGAAACTGAGCGAGGAAGTTGTAAAGCAGCAGTCTGAATCTCAGTAGACAGACAAAGTATTATTGGGTGCGTGTAACAGGGTGATAGATCTGATAATGATCATCCAGCCTCTCCCATCTCAAGGTCTTTCTTGACTTTCGAGCGCACGATGATAGCCGTGTTGCCTCAACCAATCGGATCGCTCAAGAGAGTGTTAGAACTATGACCATATTACATACTCTACAGGCTCCAATGCACCGACTAAAATCTCTCCCGACTGCGACTCGCGACCTGTCGTAGACCCGCGTAAATCTTTCCTGGCGGGGACCCAAGAATAAGGGCACAAATGGCGTCACGGGCGATCTTGATGTTGGAGAAGGTGCCGAGAATGTGAATCTTACTGCAAAAGCAAGAAAATTATCAGATTGTGTTTCGCTTTCGAGCTGTCGGGTGACTCACGTATCAGCGAGGACAATTCGGGTGCGACTGGCGTTCTCAATTACGAAACGAGTCTTTCCTTCGTGTCCAGCGATACGACCGATGGCACGGGATAGATGGTCGCCGTGAAGAGTCTTGACGTCCTTGACTTCGAAAGATTCCTGCGAGTCGCGAGGTGGTGAGCACGACTGTCTTGACAATTTGTGGTAAGGAAAGGACGAACGACGTAAAGTTCCTCGAGACGGAGAAGAGCAATGGCGTCCTCAGCAGTGAAACCGAGAGCGTAGGCACCTGCGAAGCGAACGAGAGGTCAGCAACCCAATCCACCTCAATCGCGCTCTTTCACGCACCGAGGAAGTCGGTGGCGCGAGTCAAACTACTAGGTGACGGTGTGTGTTTTGAGGTCTGCGCGCAGAAGGGACCTGTTCAGGCCACGCAATTCGCCCAATGCCATCCAGCAGCAAGACGCACCTTCATCTCAACCCATCGACGCTTTACGTTCATCCTAACTTGCAATCCGCACTCTTCCACCAATGGGGAGTAGATCTTGATCCAATCACGCTTGAGAGGAGTCATACGGTGGGGTGGAATGGCGACCTTGCGACGCTGAGTAAGTCCGGAGGTAGTGACATGGGAGACTGCTGGGAAGGAGAGGGCGTCGGCGCCGGGGAGGGAAGAGATTTGAATGCGAGTGACTGGGGTAGGAAGGGAAAGGGAAGAAGGGTCGATCATGATGCTATCGTCGTCGTCATCGTCATCTCCATCGCCATCCTGGTCCATGGCGGCGTTCGCTTGAGCGGCGTCGACAACGCCTCGCTTCAGCGCCGACTTTGCTGCTTCCTTAGCGGCAGGGGATCGATCATCCAAGGGATATCGCTCGAAATCCATGCCTTCCATCTCGTGGTCTGGTGCGGAGGCGGCGGGCTGGGTGGAGAGAAGTGTAGATGGTCCCTTCCCTTTCGCCTTCTTGGACGCCTTGCGTGCTTTCGCACTTGTTGAACTGGCTGGGAGGAAAGCTTCCTCGTCTACTTTGGTGGCTCCCATCTTGACTGGGCTGTACGGAAGTCGAAAGGGCGAGTGTTTGTGCGGTGTTGCCGCTGTCGTCGTACTCCAAAATTTTGAATGTCTCCGTCCGAGCTCAGAAGTCGGATGTCACACGCGCGCTGGGAGTGTCACACCTACGCTTCAATCACATATACCTTAGGTCTCATTGAAAGCCAAAGACCTCTGCTGAGGCCATTTCAATGATTGAGCGGGAACACATCGGGCAATTCCTCCGCGGGACACTTTACACCTTATCATTTTGACATGGTCGGCGCTGGTCATCCCCACAGCAACTTGTCATTTGACGCGTATCAGCCGCAAATTTTTAGCCTGGCATTGTGATTCAGTATTTGACAGATCATTCTGATTCATCGATCAGAGAGAGCGGCATTGTTTGGGAGGACAAATTGAAGAAGGTGGCCAGGGGCGCCCACGTGTGAAAGATTCGTGTTCCGCGCGCTTCTGGAACTTCGCGAGTTACGTCGCCAGCAGGACGCCCCACTTGCTCCAACAACCAACCCTTCAATCAAAAAGTGAGTGTCACGTAGATTATTAGACACTTTCCACGCCTTTGGTGCCCTTCCTCCGCCTATTCCTTTCAGTCAACTACGGAACTACACTGCAATTCGGGTTGCTAACGGCATTCTCTTCGCAGTGACCGCACACCCTGAAATCCTTTGGGCCCAGCGCTCCAGGTAAGCATTCAATCCTTTCTTATAACCCTGCTCGTTCCTACGTCGTCCTTGCCGATATCGCATCACCCGCGAGAGAAAACGAGGAATGACGATGGAACAACGGAGAACTTCTGCACCCGTGGGCTCTTGATGCGCTGCGTGGACTCGCAAAGCATCACAGCAAAGAACCGCTTTCAGCTTGTTGGGACTTGTGGAGCAACTGGGGAAGAAGGCGAGAGGCGCAGAGTAAGGCGCGAGGAGCTGCCGTGACGGTGGGGTCGCTCACCTCGTCTCGTCTTGTCGCCCGCCTTTCACCTTACGTCTCGACAGGAAAAATCGAAGAACACACAACAAATCGAAGGAGAAGAACAATCAAGGAACAACCGCTGATTCTATGCATCCTACAGCGAAACCGAGGCATCCAAGAACATTATTTACCTCACCATCTCCATCCCCGAGCTCGCCCCGGACTACACTCTCGACATCACCTCTTCCCACATCTCGTTCAAGGGTCACTCCACCCCTCCTTCCGCCACCGCCACCGCTTCTGCCGTCGAGCCCAAGACCTATGAGTTTGAATTGGACCTCTTCGGAGAAGTTGAGGAGCTCAAGAGGACTCTCACTGGAAAGAACTTGAGCTTGGTTCTCGGCAAGAAGGAGTTGAGCGAGGACTACTGGCCAAGGTTGACCAAGGAGAAGGTCAAGCTCAACTTCCTCAAGACCGACTTTGGAAAGTGGAAGGACCAGGACGAGCAGGAGGATGAGGAGCCCGTTGAGGAGGCACCCCAACAGCAGGGCGTGCGTTCACATTTTTTTTAGTTGCTCGCCCGGCGCATATATTTACTTGACGTCCTTTTTTTTAGCCACCTGGTATGGGTGGAATGGGCGGCATGGGTGGAGCCGGCGGCATGGGTGGCATGGACATGGAGGCTTTGATGGCACAAAGTTAGTCGCATCCTTTTCACGGTATTAGAAAGAATCACTGACGAGTGCTTCAATCAAGTGGGTGGAGGAGGTATGGGAGGAGCTGGTGGAGCCGGAGGTGCCGGAGGCATGGTTAGTCTTTCTTCCTTTGTCATATTTTTAGAAATGAAACTCACCTTTGGCTCAATTAGGACTTTGCCAAGATGATGGAGCAAATGAAGGGCATGCAGGGCGGAGAGGGTGGCGAGGGCGGAGACGCAGAGGAGGAAGAGGAGGATTCCGACGACGATGGACCTCCACCCCTCGAGGAGGCTTAAACCAGTTTTCATGGATCTTGGAGCCCCCCCTGCAAAAAACTTTGGAAAGCGTTTGAGTGACTTCTGCTCTTTCGATCAATCTCGTTGACGGTTGAGACCAAGTTGGGGCCCCTGCCCGAGGCCGAGCACATGTGCTGTCTTCCTCACAGCAGTGTGGACCGCAGGAAAGGATAGTGGTTGGCTGTATGGCTGTGCTGTCCTGAAGATGAGCTCAAATTAATTGGATATGACGCTAACCCGAACTGAGCAAGACCTATGCAAGATAGCTGAAGTGCGAATAAGGGCTGCCGAAGCGGGCACACTGCACGCGCAAGCTGCCCGGCGCAACCGACGACAAAATGAAATGCGCGAGTCAGAGCTTGATCAACAAAGCCGTCTGAAACCTCGTCTCCAGGTGTAAACACACATCTTGCTTTTTCTCTCACTGCCAGCATCGCCTGCGATCCCCAACCCTCTGAACGAAGGGAGAGCGATAGTGGCGCATCATGGATTTCTCCAGCGTCCTCTTCACTACGACCTCGGATCCGCATCGCCGTACTTCGGACCCCTCACCGCCAAGTCAGGACGACTCTCCACCAAGTGCGAGTGGATCAGGAAGTCGTGAGGGGAAAAGGAAGGCGGCTCCGCGAGTGGTGCGAGCTTGCGATGTGAGCTGCGTTCCCATGGCTCGCCATCTGGGGAGCGGACGTAGCAGACGACAAACTGACGGTTATTCCTTGCTTCATTTCCAATTGCAGGCTTGTCGGAAGCGCAAGTCTCGCTGTAGCGGCGGCATTCCATGCCAACTTTGCAACATCGGATCGCGAGAATGCACATACGAACCGGTCAAACGTGGGCCCCCGAAGACTTACGTGGAAGCTCTCGAACAGCGATTGGAAGCTATGGAATCTCTCTTGAGGAGTATTAGCACGCAGGCTGGTGTCGAGATTGGCATGCTGTTGGATACGGCAGAGGACGACGAGAAGACCCTTGCGTTAGAGAAGGCAGTGGAAGTGCTACTGGGACAGAAAAGGGACCGCGAAAAAATGGAAGAAGCGGCGAAGGGAAAAGGGAAGGAAAGATGGGGAGGCGCACTGGAGGATATCGTTCAGCATGGAGGGTGTACTTCGATGCCTCCAGGAGATCATAGGGCGGAGACCAACATGTCCCTCGAGAAGGTGAACGATTCTTGTTTCAAACGAATTCGCGATTTGTCGAATTTACCAAATCTGAACAATGTTACAGGATCGCTTCGTCGGGGCGAGCAGTGGACCCGCCTTTGCAAAGAATATCCTCAAGGACCTTGTACCAGGCGGCATGGTCCACCCGCCGCAAAACGACACGCCATCCATCGTCGACGTAATTCTCCAAGCCGAATCCAATCGCCGTGCCGTTGAATTCCGACTTCCCCCAGCCGACCTCTCCGCCGAACTCATCCTCGCTTACTTCCAGCACGTCAACACCATTCTTCCCATCGTCCATCGGCCTTCATTTGAAAGAGCAATAGCCGCTGGAATGTTGGAAACGGACCCGAGTTTCAGGAGGTTGGTGTTGATGATCTTTGCTCTCGGGGCAAGGTTTCATAAAAATTCAAGGATACCGGTGCCCGAATCAGTCAAGAAGATGGACGCGAGTGCAAGAGAACATGCAGCTGGATTCGACTTCTTCATGGCTGCGACGGGAGATATAACGAGCAACCTTACCACCTCGACACTTTTCGACATTCAGAATTCAGTCCTTGGAGTGGTTTACTGTCTAGGCGCCACTACTCCTCTCATATCTTGGCAAAGGGTTGGTTTTGCTAGTGAGTTTCCTTCATTCATTGTGGCGGATGCAGAAATGTCGTTTACGAGGTGTTCTGTTCATTTTTTTTTTTTTTCTTTTTTCCCAGTTCGAAGAGCAGTGGACGTGGGGTGTCATTCGGAGCATCGCACACGATGGACTTTGTCACCGCTCGAGGACCAGCTTCGCAAGCGTTCCGTTCACACCCTCTTCTCTCTCGATCGTAGGCATCTTCAGTCTCGCTAGCTTTGCACAGTTTGCCTCATCTCTTCCATCCTACATACAGGCACAATATCGTCTCAGCTAGGTCGACCGCTCGCCATGCAAGATCACGAGTCTGATTTATCGTACCCGTTCGCCCGCCTTCCTCTATCACTTTTAACAACTTGACATAAAACTGGCGAATGCAGGCTCGACATCTCCGACGAAGCTCTCGACCAGTGGAACCTTCGTGGCTCCTTGTCACCTCCGCCACCACCACCGTCGACCCCAACGGCCATGGCAGCATGGCTTTTGCAGATCAAGCTGTTAAAGATACACGCCAAGACTCTGAAGTCACTTTATGGTACGAGTACCGTCGTTGAGTCGGTCAAAGAAATCGCTTCGATGGTTTCGGAAATTGATTCGCAACTCAATGAATGTACGTCCCTTCCTTGGTGCGCGACGCAAGAAGTCCTCGACTGAGCAATCTTCTTTAGGGCTTGGAACGGTTCCACCACACCTTAGATGGTATCTAAAGCTCCCTCTCATTCTTTTCCCTTTTCTAATACCGGTCATCACAAGGGATACGAGTAATATTGAGCCACAATGGATGACAGCGTCCGCCATGCTGTATTCGACTTGGTGAGTGGCAATCACCCTCGCATCCCCACAACCTTGACTGAATGTTTTGGTCGCAGGTATTACTGTAGGCTCAAAACTATTCAGGCTCGGACTTGGTACTCAGAAGGCTTTTTTGCAGGTTCCATTACTTTACATCGCGAATTTATCACCCCTCGACAAACAGCACCTCTATCCTTCCCCTCGATCGCAATTTGCTCTAATGCTGCACGTTCCTGCGTCCACGTTCTCGATCACCTTCGGAAGTGTGGACTGATTGGAGATCTGTTTTGGCTGGCACCTTTGGACGTTAGCTTCGGTTTCTCTTCTATACCCTCGCTACGGCACGCTGAGTAACGCAAGGTCTACAGCTCGCCACAGCCGGAATGATTCTCACGATAATTCTCATTCGCCAAGGCCGTGATAGACGGGAGCTGGAGTCGTCAATCGTAGCCGATACCAAGATCTGCATCGACGTACTGAACGCAATGGCTCCCTCAACTTGCATGGCTATGAAGATTAGCAAGGTTCTCACAGTAAGTCTCATCCCCATGTGCTCGCTTTCCTGAATCTGAATCCAGACCTTAGCGACTCATCGATACCGCAAGCGTTCGCTTGTCCACCTACACTTCACCACACGACAACCGCCTTCCGACGACCGCCTTCGCTCGCAGCGTTCTCGCCTCTAATACGGGATACGACTGCATCGAGAAAGCCGTTCAATATTCTCACGGCGATAAGATCGCTGCTCCTTCCTTCCAGCTTCCCACTCCACCTCGAGGAATAGACTCGATCCTCACCATGTCACCCCTTTCAATGAACCCTCCCGCCCTCGACTTTTCCTCTTCGTCAGATTCGTCAAGCCTCCATTCCGATCGATCTTACGGTCTCCCCGCTTCCGACATCAGCCCAGCCACCTTCGACCCGCTATTCGGTCAGTATGCGAATGATCCTACGATGGCCATGCCCATCGCTTGGGATATGACAGATTTTTCGATGTTGAATTCGGACGAGGGGGATTGGGGTATGGGCTCTCCTGATTCGTTGAGTGTTGTCTTCAATCTAACCTGTCTTCTGCAGCGTCGACCTTTGGATCGTCGTTTGATTTCTTTAGTCAGACTTTGGGGGGATCCGTGGGAGAGTAGGTCTCTCACTGTATTGTTCGCTTTGCTTTTAGTGTGTTCTGTAAGATAATGTCGTGCACTTTTTGCAACGGACTGACGACCGCTTCATCTCTTCATCTCTCCACCCAACCTTCAGCCGCATCAGCCGCACTAATCAATGAGACTCGATTTCAAAGACTGTTCGCATAAACCATGTACAATTTAACTGTCCCTGACAGGCGTCCCATCATGCTTTATCTTCAGTTCACATGCTTCGCGCCTTAGCGGTATTCATGACCTTGAAGATGCTCAATGACCTGGAAGTATGGCTGAGATTTTGGGTATGTTTGTTAGCCGCCCTTTTCATTATCTTCTCTGGTTTAGATGAACTGACCGAGGCAGACAAGTACCCTGCTCTCTCAGTTGCAAGCTCTTTTGCGGTGAAGACTGCCTGAGGCTCATCGATTTCCACCGTCTTCCCTGCTGCATCCGAGAGGAGCTGGACCTGACACTGATTAACCGAATAGGTGAGCTCAAAGTCTGAAATATTGCAAGATGGGCAAGCTTGCCTGTGTCTCCAGTAAAATGAACCACGCCACGGCAGAGTCGATGGTAGTGCCAACGGTCCTGCGAGTCAAGAAATGTATGTGTGAACATCTTTTGCGAAAGTGAATCAATGCGGATGCGCACAGAATACCGTGGTTCTGAAGGATGATGGCTTTCTTCTTCTGTAGCGTGTCCGCAATGGTGTTGCTTTCGCCTTCGTTTATTACTACGCCACCGAAGTCCCTCAAGAGTGCGATGTCGTTGTAGAATGCACAAGCTGCAAAGTATGTGAGCTAAAGCTTTCATTGGAACTGCTTATCATTACGAACAATCTTGGGTAGTGATGGCAAGCTGTGTATTGGGTACTCGGCGTAAGTAACAAGAAAAACACACGTAAGGCGGCGACGCACAGGCTTGCCCAGGGTAGAAAATGCCTTTCCGTAGACACTGTGACTATGACAGATTGCTTGAACTTCAGGACGTGCTCGGTGAATTGCGCTGTGAATCTTCAAGATCGCGGAGTTGGCCAGCACGTTAGCCATTTGACTCGCGCCGCGAAGTTGCTTTGAAGAACTGACTCTGAAGCCGGCGAGGTTGACGATGCGCCTTCCAGGTTTTCCACCGGCAATAACTTTTCCCTCGTAGTTCACGAGAATCAAGTCTTCGACCGTCATCACTATTTAATGGTTAAGAAATCAGCAAATGCCAATCAACTTGCCGATTTCGCCGTCACGTACGTCGGAAAGCCAATCCGAAAGGATTCACCTGCACAACCACTATTAGCTTTCGAAAGGTTCTCTTGTGTGAGAGAGAAATTCACCCAAAAGTTGTGCCTATTCTCTGGGTCGCGTACTGTGAGGTGACCCGCCTTTAAGAGCGCGGTGGCAAAAGTCGCACATGAGCACGCCACTCAAATCCCGCCTCTCGCTCTAAAATACCGAGGCAAGTAGAGAAGCAGACTTACAACTTCACGAGAAGCACATGGTACACGTTAGCTTCCGTATGCGATTATCTGGGTCCACGGTGATATGCGTACCGTGATGATCCATTCCCATTTGAGCAAAGATGCGAATGGCCGCACACAGCCTAACTTTAATGTACTCCCTTTCTTCCTGAACGGAACTGAAGGTAGGAGGTTGGGTCAAGGCACCTAGCTCGCTCGCTCCCGCGAAGTCGAAGCCGCTCTTTTCCTTAACGTCCGCTGCTGGTGAAGGGGGCGCCGACGCGGGAGATACACCAGTTCCGCTCCTTTCGTGATGAGATGCTTCGGTAAGTGTGACTGATTGCGACATTGTTGGCGGTTGTCAAGCGAAGAGGGGGGAGGAGGGAGAGAGGACGGAGTCGGTTAGCCTATTTGCCGACCCGTGTGGGGCAATTTCTCATCACACGCGTCTCGGACTTGACAACACCTTTACCTGGAAACCGACAAGCCGTGGGAGGTGCTTCTTCACTGTCTTGGCAAAGTTTTGAACAGTACGGCAGGTCGATTAATCATATACAAAAGTCTTGGGTAGCTTTCTGTGCGGTATTATTAGAGACTTCGTTCCCTGTACAGAGGGAAGGCGCGAAGATTAAACGTGAGGCTAAGGACATATAGACAGCATTCTAGAATGTCTTCTCCCGACCAGTCCTGAGATCCACGAGGACAGGAAGGCGGAAAGAGGAGGAGTGCTCCGTCAACATGGTGGCGAGAGCCGCATCTGGGAGGTGCGGTGAAATCAGAAAACGAAGCGTCGCAAGTTGAGATCGTACGACTTACAATACGCAACGCTGTTTTTTTTGGGCGTACGTCAGAAAAGTGAATACCTTGTGAAGAGTAGCAACTTACAAGCTTGCAGCAATACCAAACGCGCCAGAAGCGGTGAGCCTGCGAAATGAATATAGCGTGAGTTGAAAAACTTTCAGCGACTGCTCGAAACGCACAGGTGGATGTTGGATGAGTGATAGTAGTAGATTCCGAGCATGAGAAGGAACAAGTCGACAAATACGAGGCAGCAGAGGAGTCCACCCGATCCACGGTGTGCGGCAATTGTAAATCTTAGATATAAAGGAGTGTTTAGCAGGACGCGCGGAGAGCGGAGAGGAATGTACTCGCAGGGTTAGCACGACAAAGTAACTGTAGAAGTTGATGCCTGGATAAAAAGAGTGAGCCTCCACGGGTACTGTAAAATCCACAATGACCTCGTACCGACTGAGCGCGAGAACTGGTTGGCGTCGGTGTACGAGCTATCGAGACAGATTCTCAGCTTTTCAGCTTTCGCAGACAATTGCGAGAGACTTCCCTCGAGATTTCAGACCATGGCGACAGGATGTAGGCAGTGGAAGCGAAGAGGCCCGAGAGAGACTATAAGAAACTACTGGTAAGCTACGAGCTCGGAAGCATTAAGGTAGAAGCAGTGGAGGTCGCGAACCATGAAGAAGGCAGCGCCCTGAAAACTTTCCAACGTCAGTGTCACCCGATGTCGCACTAATAGACTAAACCTTACCCAGCTGTTGCCTGAGGGGAATTCCCATATCCCGGCAACCAATTCAGCAATTGCACAGTACATCAAGGTAACGGCGGTTGTCGCGGTGAGAGACGAAAGTCCATCGGTGCCCTTTGTCCGTGATCAGCAAGACGATTCACATGTCAAGGAATACTGATGGAGATTACCATTGCGATGAGGGAAATGACAAAGAGACCGCCTGTAGGAGAAGTAGAGCGTGATTCACCCATGGTCAGCTGCCCGCGAAGTTCACACCAACGTCGTACTTACTTCCGAGGGCCATGAATCCGAGCTTATTTCAGAAGCCAAGAGTCAGCTGCCTAAATTTTTCCCACGATATCAGACAATGGAAGCTTCTTACAGGTGCAGGATCAGCACGGCGCCTGTGATAGACTGGTAGGAACGGTTGCTCGTTGTTCTGCAATGGATCGTATCGCGTTCCAATGGTGCGGTTGATTTCTTCATCCGAATAATGATGACGAGCTTCTTCAGGGTAGCGACGAGCTTCTTGCTCCTTTGTTGCTGGAACAGCGGCGGCAGTCTCAGTAGCCATTGCGTTTGAAGGTTGCGGTGTCTGGAAAGAGGAACGTCAACAGCTTTCGCGGCGCGCTGCGTGGAGCGGCCTACCTGGGCTGAGGATGAGAAGGTGATGTGAAGGAAAGAAGAAAGAGAGTGCTTCAACCAAGCTTTATGTCGTCTGGAATACCGAGCATGACGCTAGTTTCGGAGGGACTCGCGGATTGGCTTCGCCTTCTTGCACATTCATGTTCGCCGCGGTGTGGTCGCGAAAGCGAGTGAAAGCGAGTGACTACGGGTGAGCACAGTAACTTCGGTGTCACTTAAACTGTGTTGAGCAATCTAGACTTCATCGTGAAGAGAACCGGCCGACAGACGCACACTCACTCGACGCTGTCGCCACTTCCAACTCCCGCGGTGTTCGAATTACGACTCTTCTTCATCCGGAATCTCCGCTTTTCACCCCTGCTCTCAGAATTGCTACTATGAGTTCCACTCGATCTCCGCGCAAAGGCTGGAAAACTACTTACATCCAGCCTTGACCCCGGACTCAAGTTGCCACTGCGCGACATTGTCAACAGTATCCGAGAGTCTGACTAGCTTTCCTTCGAGTCGAGGGTGCTGTTTGTTCAGATTCTAGCCGGAAGCTGAAAAAAAAGTCATCTGACGCGGAGGAAGTAAGTAAGCTGGATGGGCGACAGGGTGCCACCCCGAAAAATTGCAGGTGTCTGAGTTCTGAGGACTCTCTTCGGCGTGTTGCAGTTCAGAAAACTGGTGCAAAAGTATCACTTACTCCTTCAAGAATTGGTTCCGCTGACGGATCGTCATTGATTTGCTCGAAGTGAGTGACCTGACCCGAACAACCACCTCCACGCCGTCGCAAGACCTTAGTCCCCGCTTGTCCGATCCCAGCAGGAAGAGAACAATCATTCTCTCTCTGTGGGAAATTTCGGCGTGCCCGAGGTTGCCAAAAAAGTCTTACGACAGCCCCACCGATCCTGTCAACTTACAAGGCGGCAACCGGAGAACTACGACGCCGCCGCGAAGCACTTGTCATCTTCAGGTCACGTAAAACAAGTGAGAGAGGTTGCTTCCATTCGATCACTCGAGCGAACAAAGAGATGTTTCACAATCCTTCAGCATCGCGGACCACTCAATGAAGGAGCGAAGGTCCGATAAAGTTGATGTCGAACGTGCGGAAGAGCGTCGGAGCAGCCGAATGATGGAGAGGTGCTGGGAGTGGACTCTTTTCTCCGCAGGTGAAACTTGGGAGTGAAACAAGGAAGTCTGCGTTTCGGGCGAGTGAGCTCGGGAATTCACACGGATTGACCAACCCGAAAGTATTGGTGGCGTTGCCGTGTGCCAGAGACAGGAATGAGCGGAGGCAATGTAGGCTGGAAATCTGACGATGCCTTGTGATTCGTCTGAGATGAGACCAGTAGTTGTTTGGTTGCTGTGTGAAGCTGGTGGAGTTGATTTTTCTCGACCAAGGCCCCGGCAGTGCTCAGAGTAAGCTAGATACGAGCCTTTCTGCCCTTCGCGAGCCTGTGAGGTCCACCAGTTCGCAAGGGTCGGAGGTTAGTATCTAGCTTAGCTCAGAGTTGATTCCCGCATCTTTCACACGTATTGACCCCTCTAATCTCTGCTCTTCTTTCCGTTTACATGCTCGTCGCTCGCTCTCTGTGGGTCCTGGTGTGGATCCGAGTATGAATTTATCTTACGAGCTTGCAACTGACTTTGTTGCAAGACAGCTTCTGCGTTATTGTTTGTTTACCGCGCGCCCTTGTCCGTCCCGGCGTTTGGAACCACCGCACGTTCCGCGTCTCACTCTCTGCTACACCCCACTCGCTTTACAAAGTTGTAAGTCCAACCACTTCCCTATCCCATGCTCTTTGGAGATCTAACGTGCGCCTAATTGTAGTCCGCCTGCGCATACCATCGTCTTCCGTTGCAT
>JASZXU010000320.1:0-25505 GCA_035521515.1 Phenoliferia sp. Uapishka_3 | reverse complement strand
CCCTCTCAAGCTTCGCAATCTTCTCCCTGAGCCTTTTGAGCTCGGCTTTCGAATCCTCCTCTTCTTCCGAGTCATCTGAATCGATGGTGATGGTCGTTGAGTCGAGAGAGCGCTTCTTGCCCTTCGCGGCAGCGAGTTCTGGTTCTGGTTCTGGCGAATTCTCCGCTGAAAAGGAGATCTATCATGAGCGTTGGGTATTTGCGTATAGTTTTCCACAATACCTTCCACATGGCCCTGCAGCTCGAGAAGCACTGTAGATATGTGCGATAAGCGAGTTGGCCAATGCGAAAAGCGGAGGACAACGTCTCTGATTAGGTTCAATAACGCACCTCGAGATAGATACTTGAATTCGAGGGTCCAGAATGGAACGCCGAGAGGATCGAGGTACTCGAACTTAGCGTAATTCCTGTCTGCAGCGACTTTCGGGGCACCAAGTCTAGTAATCAGGAGAGGAAATGCGAAGCGAGTCAGCTTTTCTTTCATCTGGCTGTCCATCTTTTCTCTCGAAAAAGTACCGTACTTCGCCTGGTGGCTCACCTGTAGTAGGTTCATTAGTCTTCGACTTTCAAGTACACCATAACTTCACACTTACCATCGCCTTCTTTGCTTTCTCGTGAAGCACAGTTTCTTTGACGGGTTCGTATGTATGAGTCATCGGTTGGCCTTCGTAGCCTCTGTACAGCTGCACTTGGATAGTGGCGAGGTTTTTTATGACGTTTTCCTCAGAGCAAGCCTCCGCACTGTCGTCCGTAATGTTTGGCTTGCTAAAGATGAATGGCTGCTCCAGCGACTGCGCAACGACCGAGAACGAGGTGGCGAAGGAAGCTCAGCGGACCGAAACGGTAGAGTGGACACGCGGGACGATTGATGAAGACTCACGTCTGACATAGGTCTCCCTGTCCAGGAAATGACGCGCCCTGGGGCCCCTGCAGGCAAGAGTCTCCTTCCCGCCCAAGCAACGCGATTTACGATAGTGCCTCTCATCCTAGTTCCTCCATTCTACTTTCAGTCGTGTTCTTCGCACGTTTCATCGGCCAACAATAGCTTACCTCCTCCCGTCAATGTGTAGAGCGTTCAGCCAGTCCGTCGGGGTGCTCGTCTGATCGTCCCGGAAGATGACCTTGAACTCTTCGCCGTCCTTTGCCTCGATGAAGCAAGTTGTCTTCCGCAAATCGGGCTTATCGACAACTTTGTAGACGGGCACAGCAAGGTCATTGATGGTGACCCAAGCCGACCAAGCGTCTTTCGAGCTGCAGCCCACTGGTGAGCTCAGACCGATCGCGTCGCGATTGAGAAACAAGAGCTTACACCTCAGTCTGAAGAGGAGGCAATGCCGCCATTGATCAAGCAGCCGGCTCGCACGCGTGAAGAGAGGTGAGCGACGCGGTGCGCTGGGCGCGTGAAGGTATCCGTTGTGTGGGTTGCGTCCGGGCCTTCGCTGCCATCTTATTTCTTCTCTCCATTCTTGGCTTTCAATCACTTCCACCGCTTAGAGTGAGTGTGTACTGGAGCTTGCTGTCTCGAACCGTGCTCCTTTGGAAAAACAACGGCGCTACAGGAAACCTTGCGACGCCCCAACTCACGGCTCGCCCAACACCAAATTTAATCGCAGCTCGCATCAGTATCATGGGATCTTTTTGACAAGGAACACTTCTTTCTTAGTATTAACAACATTATACAATAGGATAGGCACGCAGGTTTATACAAGTGCTTAAGGCAAGGAAGTTCGCCTCGTAGAGATCATTCCGCGTAGTCGGGACTTCTCTTCGACCATAAATTGATCGAGAGATCCAACAAAAGCCTCAACCTCGGAAGAGTCATGAGCGCCACGACCTTCTGAAGCATTTCCGCCTCGAATCTGGCGACGATAGACCTCAGCCGGGGTTTCTCCTCCAATTGCCGAGGCCGAAGCTCTGCGCCAAACCGGCTCCAACACTTGCTCTTCCATCCTGAAGTCACTCGAAGAAATACCGAGGTCCTCGGTAGATCCTCTCGAGCGAATCGAGGTGACGAACGGCATGGTCGAAGACGTCTTGCGAATGATGCCACTTAGTCGCGAGCTGAGGTTCGAGCGCAGACTTGGCGAAAATTGTGGCATCGAGCATCGAGAAAACGTGGTGGCGGTCGCAGAGTCAAACTGTTCCATGATAGAGAATGGAGTGATGGTGGTAGGAGTCATAGGTAGAACGGGGGAGTAATCGGATCGCGATGATGCCTCGCTCGCGGGGGAAAGAGAGGGCGTAGAGGCCGATGAGGAGGAAGAAATGAAGAGTCCTTTGATGTTGAACCGGCTCGAGCCGTTGTTGAGTCTCGGCGATGGCGAAGACAAAGCTTCGCTGGGCGAAGTCGGTGCGTCGGAGTCGAAGCTTCGATACGCCTCATCCTCCTCTTCCTCCGACTCTTCTCCAATCATGCTCATCTTATCCCCATAGACATCAAGCGAGTGACTTTGCTCTTCTTCGACCCAAGGGCTGATTTGCAAAGTCCGGAAGAAGTACGGACGCTCAGAGCGAGGCAAGGTCGCCCTGACTTCCGCTTCGATGGCCTCGATATCATCCGAATCGTATGCAATCGTATCCTCAGGGGCGTCGATGTAGATTGAATGACCAGACCTCTCTGAGAAAGCTATCGAGTGCCTACTTGTGCGGGTGTTGCTGAAGAGGGGTAGGGCGACGTCGTTCGACTCGGCGAGGGTGAAGAGTTGAGCGGCAGACACAGCGAGCTCCGAGGGGCACGGCGGCAGGGATTTGTCGCAATGCGCAATATCAGCCGAGAATATTGAAGGGCGTAAAGAAGCAGCAATGCTCAATCGCCGCATTTCCCGCTCCTCCGCGTTCCTGGTGCGGTGCCGTTGTGCTGCGATCATGCGATCCAAATCGTCCTCTTCCGAGCTGACTTCCTCCCATGGTGCGCAACTGACTTTCCTCGGCTTGACAGCAGTCTTGAGGAGGCCGTCAAACCCGACTGATCCAACGCGACTGGGGAAGAGCACTCCTGAGTCGAGTGATGTAGCGTCCGTGGGATTCGAGTCTTTGCGAGGCGAAACTTTCTCTCCCGCGGTAGCATCCTTGCTACTGGTGGCGCTACCGCGGCGGCTAGAGGCACTTCCCCGACGGCTGCCTGGGTGAGACTTGGTCACGTTCCCAGGAGACGATCGACTTTTAACGAGAGCAATGTAGTTTTCTGGGAAGGGATCAACCAGGAAGGATTCTGGGCAAAGGGGAGGTGGCGCCATGGGAAGGAGTGAAAGATTGATCAACGCCGTCCGCGAAGGCTTCGGTGGCGGTAGCGGCACGCTCTTCGACGGCAAACCCTTCGAAGGTACGCTCTTCGACGGTAGACGGGGTGGTGGCAAAGCTAGATCACGAAAAATTGAAGGTCAGCTTAAGAGAACAAAAGTCTGATGAACTCGAGAACTTACGATCAAATGATAAAGAATTTCGCCACACTGAGATGTTGATGACGGACGCGGCGTCTGCGGGGAGAACTGACGAAGGCGCCTCCGAAGCATCGATCTTAGGGTGCAAGGTGGTGACTGTGGCGGATGAAGCCAAGGCGAGTTTCTTGAGGCCGGTGATTGGCTTTGTATCGCTCGCAGCTTGCCTTGACCCTTCAGGAGGGTTTTCCGCTGACCTGACGACGTCTTCGACTCTAGCGTGTGAGGTTCTCAATGGATCCAACCGAAGAGAAACTGTTGTCGAGGTCGCCGATGAAGAGGGACCGTATGGTGTCACTCGCGGCTCGCTGACGGCCGGCTTCGCTGCCGCGCCGTCCAATTGTCGGATAGAGGAAGTCGAGTCGGTAGCCACAGAAGCTGAGCCACAATTCCGCTCAATGACCACCCTCGAGGATCTCTTTGTTGAGCGGACGGTCTTCCCTCTCAAACGCTCCTCGTCCGCGGAGGACTCTGACTCGTCGGTGCAGGATTCCGGCAGCGTCGCCAGGTTGGCTGAGAGTTGAGGAGAGGAATTTCCTCTATCTTGCAAGTTGAGAGGTAAAGTTGCGTCTGATGGTGGTAGGTAGGGAAAGGTGCGAGGTCGGGTATGTGTCTTGAGACTGCTGTGTGGGCGAGCTCGTGACTTGCCCATAGCTCCAGAGAGATGGTTTGGAGACGATGGTGACTCTTCCTGAGATGTTTCGGATGCAGTCTTGGGAATTGTCAGGGAGTGTCGAGGGGATAGTGATGATGGGTCCACTCCTTTGGCCGCGGCGTACTCGGACAAAGTCTTGACGAGTCGAGAAGTGTAAGGCGAGCCTGGTTTAGGTAGGGAGGAACCACTTCTTGAAGAGTAGGTGGAGGAGTTGGACTTGGAGGGTGTGAGAGGGACCGAAGAAGGGGGAGCGCTGGCGGAACGCTGAAGTGGGGGGATGTCGGGTTGGAAAGCCAGCGACGACGTCGATGGAGCTGCTTGCGCTGTTGGGGCCGACATACTTGCGTGCACGGTTGCTATCGAAAAAATCACTCGTAGTCGTCGGAAGGAGAGTTCATCAAGTTAATATGAGCACAAAGAAGGGAGTGTGGCGGGATCAGCTGGCAAGGGGGTTCAAAGTGCAAGGCGTCAAAGTGCTAATAAGAGCCTCACCTTCTTAAGTCGGACTTGGAAGCTCAGAGTCTTGAGGGCCCCTGCTCAAAATCCACGAATCCTACAATCGTCAATCACCTTCGACCGAAGCCGCTTCTGAATACATGAACCCGAATTGGTCAAAAATCGTGGAGGCAAAAGAGCGAGATAGGGAGACCTGTTCCTCGACTCTCACTCAGTCCTGCCCTTTTCAAATTAAAAATCGTAGAATTAAGCTTGTTTAAGGTTTTAGCCGTGCAAGTCTGCGAGTCTGCGAGTCTGTGGATCCCTATGACCTAGGTGCCATTCGCACGATGCAGTGAGAAGCGCGAAGATCCTGCGTCCAGCTCGCCGCTTAACTTCCAAAGGAGGTTGCCAGGGAGAAATCCACCTCCTCGAAGACCTCCTGGACAAGCCCTCCGCCTCAAACTTTAGACATCCCACTACCTCTCACTCTAATTCCACTGCATGTTCCTCACAGCGACACTAGAGAGAAAGCGTCTTCAGGTAGACCGCCGTTCGCCGTTCGCGTCAGTGTCGGTATTCACCGCGAAGCTGTGGCGAGAGCAACAGGTGGAATGACGAGCGATTCGAAGATTACCGAACCGATTACGCTCGCTCTTCACCATGTTTCCGCCTACTGAGACGTGCACCGTGGGAGCTTGCGGCCGTGCCTGCCTGATCGTTGTCACGAAGGGGTGCTGGCTGCTCGACGACCTCCAACAGCTCCTTGGAGCAAGCGACTCCCACCATCCTCTGCCTGCCCAAACTAATATAGGGCAATTCGATGCAGCCAATACAGCATCTTTCAAAGGTTTTCTCCTCGGTGTGTCCTCAGACTGCCGCTGAGAGAGTTCGACCTGTGGCCATGATATCCGACTGTATCGCGAAACGATCTTGAATCCAATTGAATCTTCCTAATCTGAGCCTTCGACCACACCGATTTTTGCTAAGCGTAGAAACCGGTCTGTGTATGAAAGCGCACCGGCAATCACTCTTTCCAGCAATCCGGAAACCACGTCGGCACAGCACGCGAACCCTGAAAGAGAGTCGTGGAAAGGACAAGTCTCTCGCAAGAAACGCTTGCGCCCCAGTCTGAGTCAATATCCCCAGGTCCTCGGAAACACGTTCGCATAATAGTCTCACAAGAAAAGAAAGAAGATTTTGGCTCACAATGTGAAAGCCCTAGCGCCGGATCCAGAGACTCGAGTTGGGGCGATCCGCGCGAGTGGTTGAGTTCGGCAGGCGTCTTGGTACAGTTTTTCGTGGGAAATGGTGGGGAATGTTTCGAGGTTGGATGCGCTGGAGGAGTGGAGAGACTTTCTGCCGGGATTCTGACGGGAGGACGGTCTGAAGGAAGCCTCGTCAGTTGGGAGAGATTCGAGCTTGAGAAAGCTCACGAGTGACAGGCCTTTTTGCGGTGAGCCTTCCGGTTGGACAATCGGTCACAGAGCAGAGAGTAACAGCACTTCGCTTCGCCACCTGTGGCCATTGAGCAGCGCGCCCAAAA
Source organism: Phenoliferia sp. Uapishka_3 (assembly GCA_035521515.1). Taxonomy (NCBI): domain Eukaryota; kingdom Fungi; phylum Basidiomycota; class Microbotryomycetes; order Kriegeriales; family Kriegeriaceae; genus Phenoliferia; species Phenoliferia sp. Uapishka_3. The sequence continues at coordinate 19,433 of JASZXU010000320.1, read as the reverse complement.
AGAATATCGCAATATGGGAATGCAGTACAGGCGACCACTTCTCCAATTCCGTCTTCGCACGAACTGATCTCGAAACGCCGAAATGCTCACCTCGAAGCCCTCTCTCCGCCCGGACAACTTCTGCCAGTAGCAACCTCACTTGATCTCCGCGACGTCTTTCATGACTCGCGCGTCCATGACCTTCACTTCCGAATCCGCGCCGACCGTTTCCCACACCGCTTCTTCCTCTCCTTTCCTCTTGTCCAGCATTTCCATCAATATTCCCTCAATTTCTTTGACAATCTTTCTTCGGTTAAGTAATATTGAGAGGGTTGATTCATGAGAAGCAGCAAGCACATCGAGAGAAGCTTGCGTAATTTGACCAGGCAGCGTGACGGAGGGTGATGGAGTATCGGTGGGAAGCGTTGAAGGCTCGGACGGTAAAGAGGAAAATGAAGAGTCGCAGATGGTGGCGAGATGCGCGGAGAGGAGAGCGGTCTACGAGATACGTGAGGCGGAAGATGAGCAAACAAGGGGGACACACGCACTCGTTCCTTGGCTACCGCGATCTGACTTGCGAGTTCTGCAGTGCGTGGCTGGGCTGCAAAAGCAGATTTCTCTAAAGGAAGGATAGGCGATAGTGATCAGCGTGCACGTCGCGTCGTCAAAATAAGATGGATGATACTGACGAGCGGAGAGTGCTTTCAAATGCTCCTTTAGATCTTGCTGCTCATCTTTGAGCGCTTTGATCTCATCCTCGACTTGAACCAAGTCTTCTGCGGACAGCGCATCGGTATCCTTCTGCTCCCGCCTCATCTTCAGCCGTCCGTTCAAGCTCCGACTTCTCCCAGCCTGGCGCACCTGGAGCGCGCAATAGACTGTTGTCTTGCCGTACGCCTTACCGAGGATCTCTCCCTTGTCATGCAACGCGGCGAGCGTCTTCGCCGCTTGCGCCTTGCTCACTCGGTTCTTCAAGTTTGCCGACAGATCGGCTGAGAACGCGTCAGGTCAGCCAGGGTGGGATGTGAGGGAGAGAGAACGCCTACTGGCGCCATAAGGACGGTTCTGCGCGTTCAGGTAGCCGAGGACCTTTCGCCAGACCGTGAACGTCAGCTGCGGGGTTGTGCGCGACCGTCGCCCGGCCTGAGGGTAGACACGGCTCACAATTTCCTCTGCCTCGTCGCCTTTCGCTGAAACAACTTTCTCCTTTTTAGCTGCTCCAGACATTGGAGTTGAGGCTGAAAGAAAAGAAAATGTGGAGCGTGGGGAAAGGGGCGTCGGATGACCCGAGAAGCTTTTTGGCCCAACATCTGCCCCACACCTCTCTTCTCACCTCTTTCTGTCCTGGGCGAAATAAACGACTATTGCACACGTCCAAGCTGTAAGAAGCAAGTGCCATGTCAGCCCCGACCAGCCTGCCACCTTCGCCTCCTCACTCCCCACCAGCGCCTGCCATCAACGGGAACTCAAGTGCCGCAAATCACTCGCCCGTTCCGCCTCGCAACATTGTCCTTCTGTTCGATGGAACCGCGAATACGTTCAGCTCCGATGTGAGAGAATTTGGCCTTGGTCTCCCGGCGGAGGGCGACGCTGACGCCACTGTCGCAACCGACTCGCAGCTCACGAATTTGCCAGTACTGTTTTCACTCCTCTCGGCCGAACCATCCCATCAGATGTGCTACTATCAGGCTAGTTCCTGACAATTAATGCACCTTCGCTTCCAAGCTCTGACTTTTCTTCGACAGACTGGCGTTGGCACGTGAGCTCGCTTCTAGAACTCCTCGGGAAGACGAACCTAAAAGTCTAGCAACGCCAAGGTATGAACGTCCTTGGACGCCAAGTGGGCTTGCCAAGATTGTGACGAGGGCAATGGATTTAGCTGTCGCGACGTGAGCTTTTATCAGCGTAAGGCGATTTGGCGGGCGGGCGCTGATTCCAATTTCCAATCTGGCAACGTCTAGCGATTTGGGTCAACACGTCTGCGATGGGTACCAATACCTCATGCAGTACTATAATCCCGGTGACAAGATCTTCCTCTTCGGATTCTCTCGCGGCGCATAGTTCGTCACAATTCTGTTTCGCCCGCGAAGCCTCTCAACGTTTACGACCCCGAAAATTCAGCACCGCTCGTGCGTTGGCCGGAATGCTCCAACAGGTGTGACTTCCGTTTTTTGTTCTCGCGGATTCGATACTTACCCGATACGCACTGGACATGTTTGTTTTAGGTCGGGCTCCTCCTTCCAGGCAACGAGCAATCTGTGTCGCTTGCGTACCACATCTATTCAGCCAAGGACACCTACCTCGTAAAACCTCAATGCTCTAATGGAACCTGCACGACGTGTGGCGAACTTCTCAGTGATGGCTTCAAACGAAGCTTTTCTCGCGCGGATGTCAATGTGCATTTCATAGGAGTTTGGTCAGTAGACAATCCTTGAAGCTCCAACGAGGAGATATGATCGTCGCCTTTACTGACTCGTCTTATTTGGGAAGGGATACTGTATCGTGCGTGTTTCCTCGCTGTAAGGAGCAAGTACTCCGATTGACTAATAAGGGCGTCCCGTAGGTCCGTTGGTGCGCTCGTCCCGAAGACTTTGCCTTTCGCCCAGGTATGCATCGACCGCTTCACAGGAAATAAAAGCTTGCTGAATCTTCCGCTGCTGATAGGGAGGCCGCGCCATTTCACACTTCCGCCACGCGCTTGCGCTGGATGAACGTCGCGCCAGGTTCCAACCTCAACTGTGGATGCCTGACCCGCCTGAGCCCTTTACCCCGTGCACGACTCCCCTCTCCCAGTTCCGCCAAAAGGTACCATCTTCGATTTCCAGCGGGACCACTTCTGTGAAAGAGGTCTGGTGCGTCCACGTCCGCGAGACTTGGCTGAACGGTGGCGCGACCTCGCATAAATTGACGATGGTAAGTTTTCCAGGTTTTCCGGAGCGCATGGAAATGTTGGCGGCGGTCATACACCGACGGACGGCGACATTGCCCCGAGACTCTCTCATATTCCTCTCACATGGATGATTCGCGAAGCCTTCGATCAGGGGCTCCACCTCGCTCTAAAAGCCGTCGTCGCTTCGCCCATTTATCAACCCTTCCTTCCTGACGTTCAGACTCTCGACTCCTCCATAAACCTCTCGAAAGTCGACCCTTCTGGCTTCATGATTGAAGAAAACCTTTTTTCTTCCGTCGAGACGCTCCACTCTCCACCCACTATCTTGCACCAACTCGTTCACCTCGCGACTCAGTCCTCGAGCCGACTCAGGGATGATGCGCTGTCTCCCCGTGGCGACGCGCTGGATTTCAAGATTGAAAGGAAGCCTGCACATTCTGGCGAACACGTCAAAACGACCGCTGCGAGGTTCGTGCAAAGGCTTATAACTTGCGCTTGGTGGATTTTGGAAATCCTTCCAGCGCTCAGGGTGGTATGGGATGTGAACGGCGAAGCTAGGAAGTGGACTATCGGGTGAGCAATCAAATACCGACTGAAAGTCTTTGGGTGACGCCTTGCTGAAATCGCACCTATATTAGATCGCATTTTGGTCGCGGTCGCACTCTTCCTGCATCAGCTTGCTTCCATGAATCAGTCAGAATCCGTCAACAAGCCACTCCCGGAGAGTTTGCTCCTGGAGATGGAAGTAACGTTCCAGAGACGAGATATGAGCCTAGGGCATCATTTGCGAAGGAGGAGCACGAGGCGGCTTTGGTGTATTCGTGGTGAAGCTTTAAAGCTTGAATGCTTGTCGCCAGAGGAGCAAGGCTGTCAAGTCGCTTGTGTCCTGGGAAGTAAATTGTTTCCGCTTGATACAAATGTAGTACTCAGAATACCCATCTACTCGTATGATTCCAAGGAGTTTAACTCCCGCATTGCTACATAACGCTCGAGTCAGTTGAGTCGAACGCGAGCCGCCACGCTGAAAGCCGTAGGTTAGTTATTATTGGCGCCTACTTTTTTTCACAGTACTGAAAAGTACTTATACCGTGGAGTTTCGACTTTCAAAGACGAACGAGTGAGCTTTACTTTTCTCCTGTATGTACCAGAGCTAGGACCCACTGCTCCATGAAACGACTTTGAAACACATGTCATCGCAGGTGCTTGGCGCCGCAGCTGACATTTAGTGAGCCTCCTCTGCGATCTTGTCTAAACTGCTCATTCCCTCCGCTCTAGCCCAAACTCCTATCCCACACCCTCATAATCCCAGCAGCTACCACCCGCGCTCTGCCAGTACTTCATCCTCCTAATCGAATCGGTCTTCACCGACCAACGGAGCTATAACATCGCGCGGAGAAGATGACCTTCCGTCCTCCAGTTCTCTTGTGGAGCGCCGGCCTCATCACTGTTTTCCTTCTTCTGGGCTCAATTACGCGACCGGAGTACTCCCAGCAGGCTTGGACTGGAGCGAAGAGCGGTGGCGTTCAACTCGTCGGCTCAACAAAACAATGGTGGCACGGTTCGAGCGTTGCTGAGGAGGCCAGCACATTACTCAAAGAGTCTACATCAAATATTGAGTGTGAAAGAAGCTCGATAGCTGAAGTATCGCATCCAGATTTCTGGATTGCTCAAGGCGAGTCGCCTCTCGATTCTTCGCAGCGAGAGCTAACCTCTCGAAACCCACTTTAGCCGTGTCGCCTGGAGAATACAGGATTCAGTCAAGAAACTCCTCTTCCTCCCTTGAGTCAACATGCCTGGATCACGCCATCTTTTCCGCTCGCCTCATCTCCACCCCGTCTCGCGGGGATCCCATCATTTCGCCCCTCCCCCCACCCGTCCTTGTCCACAATACGGTCGGTATCTATGCAGTCTCCGTGGATCCAAAGTTGGTGATTCCGAAGCGAGAATATACTTTGGAAGTACGATTGGAGTTTGGATGGTTGCCCCAGGCGCGTGAGGGAAATGTCTGCGGGAGAAACACAGTGGCATGCGACGTTTCCACGTTACTTCCGGCCGTCAAGTTCGTCGGTGCCAAAGTCAACGTCGTGTCAGGGTCCCAAGTTATTCTTGGTCAGGGTACGACCAAGTTTGACTTTTTAAAAAGAGGCTTCATACTGACAAACTCACACCTCGCAGGTACCGCTCTCCTCGTCCAAGATGAGATTTGCAAAGAGCTCTCCCCGATAAGCGGATACTGGGAAGGCGTCGAATTCCATCCGTCTAATTTAGGTCAGCCCTGCAGGCTGCAAAAACCCCTCCTCCCCGCCATCGCGGCCACCACGACTTCCGCACCAATCTGGATTCATCTCCTCGGCGATTCGAATATCAGAAACCTCTATTCGACTCTTGTAACCACTTTTGGAAAGGGGACCGTACAATCACACGAAGTCACGGACTCCACCACCCGAAACGGAACTTTCGCAAGCGTCGCCCTTCGCTCATCGTCGCAGAAGAACTCCCTTGGAAGTAGCAGGGATCCGGACGTCATCCTAACCTGGCACTGGTGGGAGACGGACTCCAAAAACTTCGAGGAATCTGCTGAGGAACTCGCCTACCTCGCTGGTGGAACCTTGACGGAATTTCTAAGTCGCGCCTCGCTACCGAACGCCCTCTCGAAATATCCGACTTTGGAATCGGCGGCGAAGACCCTTATTCCGACCAGGACGTACTTCAGCCTCGGAAGCCATTCAGAAGCGCTCACAGCATTCGGAACGAGTGAATTGCTCGACGTTTTGTTGTCGGAGGAGTGCCTGTCGATGGCGTTGCGTACGGAAGCCAAAATCCGGATTTTCACCACCACTTTCGTCCAGTCCGCCAAGATTCCTCTCAAGCAGTTCCCACATCAAGATATTGTGAGAAATAATGCGGTAATCTGGGGAAAGAACGAAGTTGTCCGAGCGAGGAGAGAGCTCGTCGGGAGGGTGATTGACGCGGAGGGGTTGACTTGGGGGATAACTGAAACGTAACTGACTGATCCAGCACGACTTTGAGTAGATAGCTGAACCTGTTTTTGCAGATACATGCGCCATCCGACGAAAATGGATGCGGTACACTTTGATCGTCGGATTTACGAGCAGTGGGCGTTCCTTGTTTGGACCGACCTGATGAAGGAAGACAGTGAGGAGCACGAAGTAGAAAGTATAGACGACATCGCAGATGATTGAATGGCCAGGTGCCAAATGTGACAAATTATTATGGCAAAGTCAGGTGTTGTTGAATCCCCGTTGGCTTTGCTGGAGCCTCGCTGCTCCCTTCTCCCCAGAAGTATGAGACAGCTTGATTGGGCATCGGAAATGGTATGTAATGAAGATCAACTACTAGGTATATTCTTCCACTACCATCGCTCAACCCGCCCGATGCTCCTTCTCATCCCAATACCGCTCCCCCTGATCATCCTCCAGATCAACTTCCTCCTCCTCCCCAATATCAAAAACCGTCGCCTCCCTCTCTCTCGTCCTATCCATCTCTTCCGAACTTCCCGAAGCAGACACAGACGCAGTCAACGGCACCGCTTCATACGCTTCTCTCTCCCCATTCGTGTCTCTCCCAATCGCAGGGCCGGTCGACCGTCCACTCGCCAAATCCCCTAATCGTGCTCCTATCCCCGGAAAAGTCTCCGGCAACCGGAACCCAAACCAGCCTCTCCCACGCTCCAAATCTTCCTCGCCTTCCCGAAATCCAGATTTGTCTTCGGCCAATCTTTCGTAAAGCTCTAGAAGTCCAGCGCCGACGAGGTAAATGACAAAAGAGGTGGAGAAAAGGATGTTGGCGTAGGTGGTAGAGTCCATTCCGGATCCTGCGATCCACTGCATTTGTTCTTCGGTGGCGGAGAGGAAAGTGAGGCCCGAGAGGACGAGGAGGAAGGGTGGCAGGTGTTGGAAGGCGCGAGGGTTGGTCTGTGGTTGTGCGTCAGCGTCAGCGATTTGATCATCAGTGGAGTTTCTCTTTGTGGAAAAGGGCTGACGGGAGGAGACGGCTGATCGGAGAGTACGAAACAAACTTCTATAATTCGCGCGAGACCCGCTGATATCAAGGTGAACCCGAAAATTTTATGAATCTGCAGTTATAAGTCAGCACAGGTCTCCGGCGGATTGAACAGCTCAGCCTCCGTTCAGGGACGCACAGTAGTGGAGAACTCCAGTGCTTGCGCATGGGCGCTCATAGCGAACCCAGCTGAACGTTGAGAAGTGTCAGCGGCTGGCAAGAGAGAGGGCGCAGGGTGGAGTTACTCATTGAAATAATAAGAGCAGGTACAATGTTTCGCTTTCCATTCCGGGCAAGGAAGATCCCAAGACTTCCACCAGCCCACCAGAGTACGCCGAGCGAGACGTGCTTTATTGGGAAGATGAGCACTTTTGTAGGGTCTCGAGAAGAGATGGGGGACACACCTGCATATCCTTATGTGACCAGTGGTTGCTCTTCTGCAAGAAGTCGTGCTCGGTGAAGGTCTATTGGGATGGTGATCCTCAGCGCGTGAAGACAGAGGTTTGGGCGACTTCATGTACGTTGACAATTCCCCAGACCTGACCTCGTGCGAAACCACGGAATCAATACCACTATTAGCGATCAAGCAGGTTGAGCTCATACCATGATAACCTGGAGCATGAAGAGTGTCATTAGCTCCTGACTCGTAGAAGCCTATCAAGAGGATGACTTACCCAACTGTCCAAGTACTCCTGAGAGACTTTCTTGCGTAGAAGAAAGCCGGCTCCAACTCGCATCATCAAAAGCTGTAAGGTTTCGGCCGTCAGAATCATTCCTCTTTGGTTCTTGGACTTGAAGGCGTACCATGATAAGGGCGTAGGCGATAAAAGCACTTCCCATCTATTCGGTCATCCTTAGCTCAATCTCGCAATCATGTACAACTTCCGCAACCTACAAGGAAATCTGAAAATCACGCATCAGAAATTGAACAGAGCGCAGAAAAACAGAGCAACCACTCACGAGCAAGACATTGGCCAAAGTGCTCTCCGAAACAGAACCCAAGGGCCGCGATGCCTAATGCCAGCAATTACGTTCAGCAAAACAGCAGAATCAATCCAGGTGTTCTCCAGCACTGACCTCCAAAGATCATCTGTACCCAACCGAAGACCGGAAAGGACTTTCCAATGACGCCATGTGCAGTCACGACGCCTCGTCTCACGCGACTCCCCTCCATAACATGCAGCTTTAGGAATACACCGCAGGCCACTTGTAATATGAGGTACCACTTGACGTCTATCCCGACAACTTTAGGTCAGTATCGCGTCTCCGGCGGCGGCGTGGGAGGATACGCCGAGGAGGTGAAGACGCACAGGCCGCGAAATATGAGTGAGCGGTCGAGTGAAACGCGCGGCCTCGATGATGATGCGCGAGCCAGCTAGCAGTCCAGGTGAGGACACATGTGATTGACTGCCATGGGACGTGGAGTCGCGACTTTGTGATGCCGAGGACCTGTAGCGTTCAACACCGATGTTAGCGCCGCTGTTTCCCCGCCTCCCGAGTGATCCTTCAGCAGCTCACTCACCATTCCTATAGGAAACAGGATCCCCCATGCGAGCGCTTGCAGTCCAATATGCCATTGTAGTATCGAGTCGATGTCCTCCTCGTTCATGAAGTTTTGCTCGTACGGCCCGACATCCTCCATTTCATGCTCGTGCGCCGCCGCCAAAGACGCAAGCACAATGAGGCCGAGGGCGAAGGGGATTCGAAAACCCATCGTGGCGGAACCGGAAGGGGGGAAAATATGGTCGGTATGGTGGAGAAGAAGATGTGAAGAGGCGGGGAGGGGCGAAGTCATCGGAAGCGACCCGATGTCGATATCGGATTGACGGGCAAGGATTCAAGGAAACACCGACCGTCTTCCTTACCACATCCTACTCAACCTCAAAGTTCAAAAATGGCGACCGACGTCAAATCCGGCGACTCTTTTGGCGACGAAGCCCAGCTGGTACACCAATCGCATCTACAACCATAACTCCGAGAGACGCAAGGTCAACCGAGGCCCACTTCATTTCGACGCTTAAGCTTGATTCCGCACTCGCTCGTTCAGGTAACGTCTCAAACCCACCATAACTCCACTCAATTCCCTTTCCGTCACTGTCTCTCTTCCCCTCGTGTCCCCCAACCAGGCGCGAGGCGTCGAGAGCAAGGGCCGACCGAGTTTTGACGAGGACACATCAAAAAATGTCACTACGGGTGCCCTGCGACTTGTCGTCCTTCCTGCGTTTCCATGAAGCAGGTAGGAGCTCGTCCCTGGCTGAGATCAAACCGTCCGAACTTGTTGCCCTAGCTAGGCGCGAAAGAAAGTGACCTCGGATTCTCCCCGTCTCTCGGCGGTTCAGTGGTGGGGAAGAGTAGAAGGAACTAACTGTCACTTATGGACCTGCTTTGCTGGAACCCTCAGGCTCAGTTTGGCTACAAGCAGGTTCGTTGAAAGGCTCAACTGAGGGGCGGAGATATGCTGATGCCGTTGCGAGACTAGGTTCTCCACAGGACATGGGCGCAATTTGAGAGCTTCATGGCGTCTTTTGGCGCATTATACGTCGTCGGTGGTACGCTGTGACCATTACTCAATCACAAACCCCCGCTGACAATCTTCACCAGGTGCCCGCGTTCTCTTTTCCTACGGCATTTACACTGGTGGACCTGCGGCGCTATGGTCCAGCATGCTCATCACTGTGTATGAAGCCTCATCAGGCTCACAGCTAACAAGGCTTTGGCTGATACTTCTTCACTCATGTAGCGTTCTAATGACCATCACGGCTGCCTCCCTGGCGGAAATCTGCTCTTCAATTCCCCTCTCGTGCGTTCTTTCTTTATCGCAGACCCTCTCAATTACTGATCAATCGTTCCAGTGGGTCGATCTACATCTGGGCTGCCGAGGCTGGCGGGCGCAAGTACGGCAGATTCTTCGGTTTCGTCGTTGCATTCTGGAGCACGACCGCTTGGACGAGCTTCGTTGCATCCAACACTCAGGCGACCACCAACTTCATGCTGTCCGAGCTGACAGTCTTCAACCGCTCGATCCCCGGCGACTTTGACGACACACAAGTCAAGTGGCGCGCCATCGTATGGGCGTGTTCAGAGGTCTTTCTTTTGCTTGCTATCCTGACAAATCTCATGCCACGTACGCTTGTCCCTACCTCTTGAAGTATTAGGAATATATCGCTGACTTTCGTAACTTCAGCCAACCGATTTTCGCTCATCTTCAAAGCGTCGGCTCTCATCATTTTCATCGACTTCGCTTTGACCGTCATTTGGTTGCCTATCGGAGTGTCCAAGACTTACGGTAAGCTTTCATTTCAACCTATGCACCAATTTTGTCTAATGCAACCGAACAACAGGTTTTCAGACAAAGGAGTTCGTCTTCACGAAGGTGTACAACGGAAGTGGAGCTGTGAGTTGACTTGTCACCCCGAATGTTCTTCGATACTAACAATGAATGCCTCTTCAGTCTGATGGATGGAACTGGATCCTTTCCTTCCTCTCCACATCCGGAGTTCTCACTGGCTTCGACGCGGCAGGTGCGTCGCAACTTGCATTCTTTTTCTTCAACATCCACTCAAACAGGTTTCGGGTACAGGCCACATTGCCGAGGAGACTATCAACGCCAGTCTGACCGCTGCTCGTGGAATATTTTGGTCCTGCGCAGTCAGTGGAATCCTTGCATTTGTGAGTTCTTTCCTCCAAGAATTTTCCCACCATACACTGACCCCTTTTGCAGCCTCTCATTATCTTGTTCTTGTTCTGTTCGCCTCCCCTGGAAGTTCTGTTCGGTATCGATGCGCCTCAACCGTTCGTGACCATCTACGCCATGGCGCTCGGTCGTGGAGGTCAAATGGTTATGACCCTTGTTGCCATCATCGGTCTCTTCGTGGTAGGTCCCAAAACCCGAGCCAAGAGTAGACCCTCGCTGATCTTTTCTGAAAAAAAAACAGAACACTTCGCTGGCCATCACGGCCGCCTCGCGCTTAGTCTTTGCCGTTGCGCGAGATGGAATTCTGTAAGCTGTTCATTCCTTAGCACACCAGCACAACGACCAACAGTCTTCTCTTGCAGCCCTGGCTCCAAGTGGATTGGCAAAGTCGACGCGAACGGGCAGCCCCGCAACGCAATTATCTTCATCGGCATCGTCTCCAGTATCCTGCTCTGCTCCATTTTGCCCTCAGCTGTTGCCTTCACATCATTGGTGTCTGCCGGTGGAGTACCGACTATCGCTGCTTACGCGTTGATCCCGATTCTTCGGTGAGCACTTCGTCGCCAATTTTGGTGGCTTGATATGCTGACCCGTCTTCCCTACAGTCTTACCTTCACCCGAGGTGATTTTGCGAACGCCAAGTGGTCCAACGGGCGCTTCAGCACGCCTTTCTGTGTCATCGCCGCAATCTGGAACAGTGCGCCTCCGTTCGCGACAGTTTGAACGCCCGTCGCACTTGCTCATATTTCCACCTGTCACGCAGCCTTCCTCCTCACCGTCCTGTTCTCACCATACGAGTTCCCCGTAAACGCTCAAAACTTCAATTTCTCTTGCGGTAAGTGGTCACCTTCTATTGACATTGAATTTCTCGCTCACGTCACTCCTTCGCTAAGTAATTTTCGGCGTGGTAACGATTGCCGGGATGGTATCGTGGTGGTGTGTGCCCGAGGAGGCCTGGCTCTCCCGAAGGAACGTCGGCAAGGTGCTTGACGTCGTGGAGGGCAAAGACTTAGCCCCCGGCTCGTCCAGTTCATCGCAGACGCCGTCTCAGACACCTGGCGGAAAACGAGACCACGAGGACTAAAGGCTGCCGACGTTCTCGGTACATTTGCGCTGTTCCAACAACTACAACTACAACTTCTTTCAACCATGAGAGTACTGCAAATACCACAAGCACTACCACATCACTTCAACTCATTGTCGTCGCGCCCAATTGAGACCAATCCACCGTTCCTTCCTGATTCTCGAATGATTGCCAGAAGTCCAAAGCGGAGTCTTCCAGCAAAAAATTCGAAAATGCCTCGGCCGGTGGTGGGGCTGGTAGGTCTGGGTCTTCGAACCCAAAATCAAAGTCTAGGGGAATGGCGTCCAGAGAGTTTGCGAGTTGTTGAAAAGGTTGGCTTTCGGCAAATGGGAGCATAGGGAAGGGAGTCGAAACCGGTGGGAATTGCGAAGTCGAACCTGTCGTCGGATTTATGAAAGAGGGATGGAAGGTGGCGCCAAAGTTTTGCACGAAGTCGTCGTGGCCCGGAACCCCACTGGCGTTATACGGGTCCTTGGCTGGTCCGGGTGAGACTACTGTGCTGGCGTTTCCGGCAACGTAAGCTGCCATGAAATCCATCGGGTGAGGAGCAGTCTCGGGTGCTGGGGATGTACGACGAGCGGGTGTTTGTGCTCGAGTGGCGGCAAGGGAGTCTTGACCCGAGCTGAAGGCTCGAAGAAGGCCGTTGAGAAGTCGAGCATATCGTACTCCGGGGTGCTGCTCGTCGGTAGATGCGCACGCAAGGACGAAGATGAGGCGCTTGAGGAGACGAATAATGACTGTCCGGTCGGATGGAGTGACGGCTCCGACGTAGACTGCTTTTAGAAGAAAGACGGCACCGTACGATATCATCATGAAAAATCGCCAGGCTGTCGTAAGATGTCAGTCTCCGACCTCTCCCAGGTCAGCGATGAAACACTCACGGAGGAAGGGCAGTGCACCTCCGGGATGGAGGCGGTCGGTCACGAGTCGGAGTAGGTCAGCCTGTCGAGCGTAGTCGGTCAGTCTCTTTCTGAACTTATCCCTGAGCATTGTTGACATACAGCAGCGTCAATGGCCTCCAAGATGAACTTGGCGTCGGGAGATGCGACGAGTCCAGCTGGGAAGAGGTTCGATGATGGATGATGCCCATCGTCTGAGCCGTCGCTCATTGTTGCTCGATGAATATGTGCTTGGAAAGCAAAAGCGTATATGTAGAGACGAAGATAGTGCTGGAGGAGATGGTGCGCGTTAGCTTTGTTGGCAGTGACTTTGAAAATATCAGAAGAGGCTCACGAAGGTGATCCAGATACATTCGGTAAGGGCTTCCATTGTGATTTAGTACGGAAACAATGTATCAGGATGGAAGGCAGTGCTCACGATATGTCGCCCACCGCTTGCCCTCCCAAGTCATGCGGAACAGTTCTAATGACCGTTGAAACTCGTCGATATATTTGTAGCTACGCACGGGGAATCGGTGAGTTTAGATCAACACAAAAGCCAACAAAGGTTCTCAGAACGCACTATTCGCCAAGTCGAATGAGGCTGGCCGTCCGCTCGCGAGAAGGAAATAAGATATCGCTCGAGGCCGTCATCATTTGAGTCAGCTCCACATATCTGCGAGATTTGATCATTAGTGCCATGAGGGGTTTTTATGCTCAAAGAGTTACTCACGCCTGAAGGAGTGAAGCAAAATCATCCTGGACGTCCGGGATGAAGCGTAAGGAAGGAAAGTTTTTGGCTGCGGTGGGATGCACGCCTCCAGCTCCACCAGTGAAACATAATCCAGGACCTATAAAATCAAAGCAGAGTGAGCTTCGGTGACTCACCCCAGAGTCAGACTCTAGCAGCCTTACCTCGAGACCAAAAGGCTTTTCCAGTTCGGACGGATATTCTATAAAGGCCAATAGGTCAGCAGCAAGCTCGAGAAGATACGGAACAGGATGATGTCTACTGTCGGTCAAAGAGATAGCAGTCTTTCGACGGATAAAAGTTGTCAGCCGAGCGCAGTACTCTCCATTCGGCGCACAAGACTCACAAGTCCACGCCACTCGTTCGCGGTTGTTGACTTCCGTTGAATCCTCACCGCTGGTCGTTTCGCTCAGGGGTTTCGCTGGCATCATAGTCTTTTGGTCGAGGCCGAGCATGTAGCCCAAGCGGACGGCCTGTAGGTGTAATTCGTTCAGAAGCGAACATGGATGGGATAGGCGAGGAGTACTGACAGTCCCGACGAGCATCCAACTCATCCTGTTTTCCTCGGCGTTGAGTTTTGAAGCTGCGACGTCTTGTTGTCGAGGAAGGTACTCGGAGAGTAGAAGGAGCGCTTCAACCGCTCCGACGCCAACGTTCTTGCCGAGGATGATGTCGTTGATTAGAGTCTGGGGAATCAAACATCGTTGAGTATTTAGGTCAAGCTTCCGGGAGACAGAGATATACCTGTAGGTATGCCCAACTCTTGTCGTGCACTCGAGGGTTCTTGTCGTGGCGAGACGAGATGACACACATGACCGTGGTCAGATGCAGTTCTTCGTGAGCGAACTTCGCGAGCTGTTCCTCTGTCCGCGGAACCCTTTGATATGGAATAATCGGAAAGATGAAGTGACATCGCGAAAAGAAGCTGTTGGATAGAATGGAAAGTCAGCAAAATAGTGTGCGGGCTGCTTCCCACTGCAGGACTCACACGTCGACCAACTCGCAAAGCTTCTTGGTAGTCACGACGCCCTTTTTCACCAGCGGGAAGTCAGCCAGAGTTGGCGCTTTCGGTTCCGTTGACTTCGGTGCAGGGCTTCTTTCGCCGACTTTGCGCTTCTTCCCATTGCTCGCTTCCCGCATCTCTCCCTCCCCATTCCGCTCCTTTAATTGATCCCCGTTCTTGTTCTCACCTTGATCCCCCTTCTCGCCCTCGCTCTCCATAACACCTCGGTCGGCAGCCAACACAAGCAAATCAAGAGCGTCGACTGGGTTCCGCAACGACGCAGCTGCGAGCGTCTCGGCGTCTACCGGCCCTCCAGACAACCTCCGCTTCTTCTTCAGCTGGGTACTGCTGGTGATACTGCCTTTCCCATCCGAAGCCGTTTCTGCCGGAGAGGCGTCCGAGCCAACTCTGGGCGAATCTCCATTCGAAGGGTTTGAAGGCGCTCTCGGGTGCCTAAAGATGTCGGAAGCGGAGATGGGCGGCGGAAGAGTTGTTGGTGGGTAGCGAAGGGCTGCACGACCGATTTCGTTTGAAGGAGGAAAGTTGGGGACGACGGAGAAGTCGTGCGGTCGGCCGTCGTCCATGGCGGATAGACTTGCAATATGACCCATGGCGCTCGAAGCGAGGACCTGAGGTTGATCTTCTGGCTCGTCATCTTCGTACGGCGAGTCCTCCCGCTCATCTTGTTCATCCTTGACATCCCGGTCTCCCCGAGAAGTCACGCTTTGCCGACGTTCTCGTTCCTGCGCCGGTCGCGGAGGGGAAGACTGCTCGCGGTTCTTCCGTTGGTTGGTATAAGGCACTCGACCACCTCGTCGGCTGGGAAGGAACTCGCAAGTGACTCCTTCGCGACGACATCGCGTGCAGGGTGGGTCGTGAGGGTTGTTGAGGTCGCCCTGGAAGGAGCGGGCGCAAAACGAAGGTCTGTGTAAGTGCCGAGCTTCGGCGGCGCAGGTGAACAGTCTGAAGAGAAACTCACGAGATCGCATTTCGCTTTCCTTGATCGCTGATTAGCAAGCAAAAGGGTCAGGTGGAGTCAACAGCAAAGCCGAAAGTCGTTGACATACACAGTGCGCACAAGCTACAAGAAGACACAAACAACCCCGCATCGAGTCAGTGTGGGGCTCCTCACTTTTTGCAGTTCTCTGAGGGCAGCAAAGAAGTTCAGACGCACCTTTGAAAGCCCTGCGAGCCTTTTGTTGGGCCGAGTCTGGTTTGGTGGCTGCGGCGGTCGAAGTGGACGCGAGTGGGGGAGGTTGGGCTGTGACTGGTGGAGGGTCGTTGACGTGGATGAGGATTGAGCCAGCTGGCGAGTAGGCGAACGGTGGTGGAGATGGGGCCATGGTGCTCGTTGTGTCAGCGTGAGTTGGAGGCGCCTTCGGATGCCAAGAACTGGAGTTGTTGACGGGTCAAGGCCGCGGAGAGTGAGACGTCGGGTCACCTGAGCCAAAGGAGGCAAAAAAAATAAAGCTGTTGTATGGGCCGGACGTCGGACCAGATTGCACAGCTTTCGGCTCCTTGGTTGTGTTGTTGAAAGCGAAGTAGCGAATAGAAGAAAACGCGGGGAGCGCCAGCCTGTTGGCGGCAGGGTTGATCCGCCCCGAGCGCTAGGGATGCAACACGCGCTTTGAGTCTCATGACCAGGGGAAGTAAGCTGATCACTCACCTCCATTTCCTTCGCTGCCTAGAACTACAAACCCGCGTACCACCTAACCGGAGGGGACTCTGTGCGGATGAGCAAACCGGTTGTTCTTCCATCCGAGGCCAGGACGGCCCGCATCTCAATCGACGAAGGCCCTAGCACAGGCTTGACTAGGTCTCGAAGTGGATCCGACGCGAGCCTCAAGGACACGATGAACTTTTATAACGTAGGACACAAGCGGCAGCCTAGTCTCGAAGGCAGTCGGAGAGGAGAAGCAGCCGCAATCGCTGCAGGCTCAGCAGGACGACAGTCGCCAGGCCCCAACATCACAGGTCGACCCATCATCTCGTATCAAACTCAACCTTCATCTTCCCAACCCTCAGCACACTCGGCATCTATCCTTCCCAGTTCCGCCTTCTTCAGCCCCAAACGACCCGTCCGCGCTAGCGTGGCCGGCGCCTCTCCCGCTCTCACAGCGGCGTCGTCTTCCCCTTCCGCTCGCTACTCGACAGATCCAGAGGGCCGCGAAGGTGTCCGTATGACACCGAATGGACCTCGCATTACTCGCGTCTCGACAGACTACTCAAAGCCGGTCGAGAAGCTGTATACTCGAAGGTTCAGCGGAGACGTCATTGGTGAGAACAACGAGGGAGAGGCTGCTTCCACTCTCGGTCGTCTCAGAAGCGGTAGCTACGGGGAGGACGCTCGAGAAACTGTTGGCGAGCCAAGTGGGTCAACTGCTTACTCCGCCACGCCTCGACCATCTTCGCCTGGCGCCGATAGCAACACCTCGGCGTCGATTTTTGGTGCGCACGGTCGCAGTTCGACCGAAGAGTCGTCACAACAAGGTCACGACTATTCAGGCAGTCTCGGTGGACCTCCACTCTCTCCCTTCGACTTCAGTGGCCGTACTCCCTCCGCAAAAGCTTCTCGGGAGCCTCTTCTCGACTTTCCGAGCTCGGCCGCGAAGGACGCCAATTCATCCTCGCCAAATCTCCCTCGTTCTCCACCTCGCCCACATGGACACGTAAGGTCTATCTCCGACGAGATTAAAATCACTTCCAGGAAAAGCGTTGAAGGAGCCGTCCATCGTGCGCGACTGTCGTTCAGCAACGGCATGTCGATGTCGCGAAGCAATTCCGACAATGCTGTCGGAAAGCTGCCAGGATCACAGCAACTACCTGACGTTCCCAGTAGTGGCGAGTATGAGAGGTCGGTAATTGAAAAGCAACTTCGCCAGCACGACGATTCCAACTTGATCGGCGCTCCATCAAATCGGGCACCGGCAGGCGGTACGACCGTCGTTCCCATTCCTCTCGAGCCAGTTGTGGACGAGAAGGGCCGCAAGGTCCGGAATTACAAACTTCATCCTGGTGCGAATCGATTCTTCCTCGCAGGACGACTCGTCTCGTCGAAAGATAATCCGACGCCATTCATCATTTCCCTCTGTCTCGCCATCGTCCTCCCTATCCTTTTCTTCGCTTTCTCGGGACCCTTCCTTTGGCATCATCTTGGAGGCGGAGGGAAGTCTTCCATCTTCATCTTTGTGTGGTTGACGGGGTTGATGGTGACAAGCATGGTAAGTTCTGTCCTTTGTGCGGCGTACGCTCATCATTGACCTAGCGACTTTTTCGCTTAGTGCAAGACTGCCTGGACGGATCCTGGTATCATACCGAGAGGACTTGATAGGGTGCCGGAACGCAAGTGGGTCGAAGACCTCGGGGAAGGAGAGGGAGGCTGGAAAGCGGAGCCGAAATACATGCGCATCAAGGAGGGCATCGTCGCCAGCAAATGTGAGCGAACTCAATATTAAGAAGTCTTTGGTGATCTGCTGATAGAGAATTCCCTTCAGGGTGCGAGACTTGTGGGACATATCGCCCCCCGAGGACGTCTCACTGTCGGCTGTGCGACAACTGCGTTGAGCACACCGACCATCACGTTCGTCCTCCTCTATTTTCAACAAAACGCGCTCTTCTGACTTTGACGTTATTCAGTGTACTTTTTTGAACAACGTTCGCCGACTTTCGCTCTTCCCACCGCTTGTCCACGATGCTGACCCGACCTCCGGACTTTCAGTGCATTGGCCGCCGAAACTACACTTCTTTCTTCGCGTTCCTCGTTTCTTCGATCATCTGTTGCATCTACGCCGTATCGTTCTCGGCCTGGCACATCAGTCGTCGACATTTGGAGGACTTGTCTGCCTGGAGCATGCGGTGGGACGTGATAGGCAGCTTCGTCGTCTGCATCCTTTCCTTTGGGCTTCTCCTTCCTATCTTTGGCCTCTTCGTCTACCACGTCCGTCTACTATTAGCTAATCGAACCACTATCGAGATGGTCAGTTACCCCTTCCGGCACCCGTTCTTCATCACGCTGATTTCCTCTTCGAACGTGCAGCTGCGACCGAAGGCCGACCGCTCGGGTGCTGTCAATCCAGCGAATGGCGAATCAATGGGCAACCTTTATGCTCTCAGCTCTCCCTTTGCCAATATTGTATCCCTGCTGTGTCGTCCGATGGAGGTGCCATCTTGGATCGCACCGCATCGGTATGCAACTCGCGATGCTCGAGACGACGAGGAGGGTGCCGCGGGTAAGGAGGGAGCATGATTTCTTCAAACGTTTCTCTGCGTTCACTAGTGTTATATTTCTATTGTGATATTCTAATAGCCTGGTCAAGCGAAGAGTAGAACGATTCGATGGGAGGATGTTGTGAGAACAAGTTGCGAGGAGGCTTGGTGGCGCCTGACGGGAGGGTTCATCGATACCGCTGCTGCAAAGCAGACAATCTTAGAAAACCTCTCCGGGGACGTTTCTAATAGCCGTGAAGAATTGCTGTGGCGTCAAGTCGTCAGCTTCACAGGTCGTTCGCAGACCAGATTTTTGACGCAGCTTCTTGAGCATTGTCGTCCCCACTTCTCGCCACCCGAGCATCCTTTGTCCCCACAGAGCTCCTCTCCACCCTCTTGCAGCCACCGTCAACCAACGGTCAAGTCGACGGACGCGCGCCCGTTGTCACCAGTCGTCGAGCGCTTTTACCGCCTACGCCCGTCAGCTAGGAACTATCTCTCCTACTCGACCTGGAGGTGCTGCTCAGCTACGGGTCGTACGCTCTTTTTCCGCGCCACTGAAGCTACACATGCTGTGCTGACGCCTCTCTCTATGTCTAGGTGGTCTTTCTGTCGCTGTCCTACGCGCCAACAGCTTCTGCCTCAGGTCATACCCCCGCCCGCGCCGCCACCGTCAGGCCCGCGCTCTCCTCTTAGTACAAGCTTTTCTCTCCCCCAGATAGTGCTCGACAACCTAGTCGAAACAGCGGACGTAGGCTAGGCTCGATCCAGGCCGTACCGACTTGTGCGTCGCACCTCCACTGGCCATATCACTCGTCCCTCCTTCCTAGACTCGCTCGTTCGCTTCGTCTCGCACCAGCTTCTTACAAACATCCTCCTCCTTCTCTACACCTCAATCCCCACGCTCCTGTCTCTTATACACATC
>JASZXU010000319.1:0-24850 GCA_035521515.1 Phenoliferia sp. Uapishka_3 | reverse complement strand
CGGCTTGGGAGGGTGGAAAGTTGTGGGTTGATTTGTGTGGGTGTTCTAGTGTGAAAGTTGTGATTCAGTGGAGAGTTGGGTGTCGAAGATGAGTCGTAAGAAGTGGGGAGAGTTGAGCAGTCAAAGGAGTAATCTAAGCGCAAGTGCGAAATCAAAGTGCGAAACTTATTTCAAGAGAATTGAGACCTTTCGCACCTCGACCGTTTGAATGTTGTGCAGCTAGTCTTTCATCTTACACTTGACTACTTTGCTACTTTTGATTTACAACTACAAGCGAAACTACTCACTGGACCCTAAATCAAGTCTATAACGCCGACTCAACTCGCTTAACCAGCAGGAAATCGCTTTCAAATCTGTGCGCTCCATCAATCAACAAAGCAACACGCGATGGACACCTCCACTTCCGACTCCTCCGCCTCTCTTTCTCATCTCTCATCTCAATTACTCTCCCAAGGCTACACTTCCCGTCCACTAGACCTAGTCTCTCTCTTCACAACTCCACCTCCTCCCTCCTCTCTCAGAACAACAGATCCACAATCATACGCAGCTCTAGTCTCTCGCTTACGACAAGAATCAACAGCGAGAGATCAGGTCGTTAAATGTTTATGGAACATGCTTGGAGAGAGGATTAATTCGGTAGAGAGATTGGAGGAAGTTAGAGGACGTGTTGGAGTGGTCGAATATGAGTTGGAGAGGGAGAGAGCGAGGGTCAGGGGAGTGGAGAAAAAGAGGGAGAAAGCTAGGAAAGAAGCTGAAGGGGAGAGAGCGAAAACAAAGTAGGTCGAGAAGAAGTGGGGCGCGTTGAGGAGTGGGAAGCTGATTGTTGTTTACCCTCGGCGCGTTATAGAGCCGCTCTTCAAGAACTCACATTGGAACAAGACCGCCACAGAAGATCAAAAGAAGACTTATCAAAATCCAGAATAGCTCTACAACTCGTCAGAACTCAAGCAGTCGTAAGTCTTCCGACCTCTCCCACAGGCCTAATCAACTAATGCGATCCACCGACAGCACGACATCAAACGACGCGAAACCGAACTATTAGCAATCACCACCCGTCTCCAACGCCTCACCTCAACTTCCACTCTCCCCTTTTCCACCCGTCTAACAATCCTCAATTCCACAATCCCACTCTCCTCCTCTCTCCCAGCCCCGGATCAATTCTCTAGATCAACCTCCATTTCTCGTCGTCAAAAAACCTCCAACACACTTTCTTCATCAATTGAAAGCCCAGGAGATCGAAGTTCGGAGATTGCTTTCTTGGAAGAAGCGTTGGAGAATTGTGAGAAGGAGAGGAAAGAGGGGGTGGAGGAGAATAGAGTGTTGAGGGAATGTTTGGGAGAAGTGGGGGAGTGGTGTGGGGGTGTTATTGGCGGTGTGGAAGGATTTGAGAGGAAGGAAAGAGGAGAGGGAGAGGATGACGAAGGAGATATGTGGGATGCAGATGACGTGAGTCCCTCCTTTCAGTCTTCTACCTCTTCTCCCGGCCTACCTAACCCGTCTTCTCAAACGCGACGCAGACCCTCCTAATCCCGCACCCCCAATTCGCTCGACCAGCCCAAACTTTCGCACCAACTCTCCACGCCGCACTCCACCATATCCGTACTCGAATCCTCACCACTGTCGAACGAACAGGTGAAGAAGTCCAAGCTTCAAAATTAGCTCTGGAAGAAGAATTGGAGGAAGAAAAGAGGAGGAGAGGGGAGGAAGAGGAGAGGAGGATGGAGGCTGAGAGGGAATTGGGTGAGTCGCGCACTTGTGTTTCTCTGGGTGCTTTGCGTTTGGGGGATGGGATGGAGACTGATGACTTTGAATGATGTAGAGGAAGCGAAGAATGTCATTGAGCAGGGAGAGAAGTTGGTCAGCGATTTTGCGAGCGAAAGGTTTTTGGCTGGCGTCGGCGGTGGAGGAGGAGCAGGCGAACAGGCGCAGATGTATGACGACGAGTCGAGGTGAGTTTTTCGTTTTCTTTTTCATCTCTGTTGGATCTTTGCTGACTACTACGTTTGCTCGCGAAGGGATGACATCCTACCACCAACTCCTACACTCCCCACACTCGAATCCTCAGAAGCAGCAGCCAAGCTAGCGAAAGAGCGCGCCAAACTCGCCGTTCGTCGCGTTCTCTCCCTCCTAACTTCTCTCCAATCCTCAAAAGCTGACACACTCTTCATTCACCTACAGTCCGACCGAGCGGAAAAGAAACGAAGAAGAGCCGTAGCAGCCATGTTAGGCGAACTCGAACTCCCACCCTCCGACGAAGAAGCAGAAGGAGACGCTCCTCCTCCCGCCAAAATTTCTAAAACTTCCCACCACCCCAACTCTTCTTCTTCTTCTGCGCCCCTCCCGCCTCTTCGGGAAGAAGTAGATGAAGATCGACCATCCCCTTTCTTAGCTCGTACCGTCGTCGCTCCGAAGCAAATTGACGAACAGAAGAGGACGAATCGAGGAGCTTTGGCCAAGATCCTTTCTATGGCGGAGGACGATGAGGAGCCGACGACGAGCACGAGCACTAGTTCGAGGATTCCTCCTCCGCCGCCGCCCGCGCAGAAACCGAAAGCAAAGGTTGAGAGAGCTTATACGGTTCCAGTGGGGAAACCTGCGATTAGTGCACGAGGGAAAGAAGGTGGGATGGTGTCTTCGACTTCTTCGAGAAAGGTTTCGAGTACTCAGCCGACGGTGGATGTGAGGGGGAAAGGTCGGGAGAAGACGGGTGTTGTCGGTACTGGTGGAGCGGCGAAGGGAGTGGAAAGGCCCGTGGCGGTAGGAGAGAAGGAGAGGACTTCGCTGAAGAGAGAGCGTCATGAAGATGGAGCTGGGGGAGTGAAATTGAAGAGGCGAGTGCTGGGCGGAGAGGAGAAGGTTGGGGTCTCAGTGGGGGGAAGGGAGAAGGAGAATGAAGGTGAGACGCGGGAGAGAAGGAGGGTGTAGATTCTTCTCGTTGATTTTATAATTGTACCCTGTGGAACATCTGATGTTGATGTCACTACGTTCAACCACATTTCAACTAGTGACACGGTCATAAAACTGACAGCCTTCGCAATTATACCTCCACAGCGCACTCAAGCTGACGATAAATCAGGCTCTCGAACTCATCCCTCAACTTCAACATCTCCTCATCCGCAAACGGTAAGAACTGAGCCACTATAACTCCGCCCACGCCTGCCTCTGGGTCGACAAAGTAATAGGAGTTCGACAGGCCCGCCCAACCGTGTGCGCCGACAGATTTTCCAGAGCGTGACTGGTGCATCAGCGAAAAGTGAGTAGGAGTCCTAGCTGATGAAGAAATGACTGGCGCACTTTAGTTTTGTTAACAACAGTGCTCAGCATCGTCCATCCCTCTTTTTCCTCGACCGTTTCGTCCATGGCTTCAGAATAGACGCCGAGATTGCTACAGAGTTGAGGATCGGCGGTGGTGAGCACCAAAGGAGGGAGCTTGACGCCCATTGGACCGAGTCCGTCTTGCGTTGCTTCGTCCCAAAGTTTCTTGGAGATGAGGGGAGGGCCGCCGGATGACGGGGCGGATTCGTGGAGGAGGCATTGGAGGAACTCAACCCAAGCTGGTAAAGTACTGCCAGAAAGATGATTTAGATCGTGAGTGGTGGAATCAAGGAAGAAATAAAGAGGAACGTACCCCCAAAGACCCGCAGACGCGAGCGGTACGAAGCCCGGTGGTGGAACGTCAAACTGAGGTGTGTCGAATGGGATGGGAATAAAAGTCCCTGGTGCCACTTTGGCGTGTATGGCGGAGCAATTCTCATTCATTCCCTCGCTGCGATATAGGTCGAGCTGGTCGGAAGGAACTCCGAGTGGGTCGAAGATGAGGGTCTTTAAGGCGGCGCGAAGTGTGAGGCCGGTTTTTCGCTCGATGAAGCGTGCGACCCAGTCGGTAGCTAAAGCAATCATGGTTAGCTCAGAGATGAAGAATTTGGTAGTGAAGAAGTGAGCCCACAGCATCCGTACAAGAATTTCTCCCCGGCTTCGAAGGATCGCACGACGTTGAAGGCGCTCTCGGCTCCAGTAGTAACTGGTGGGAGAGGTCCGAGAGGTTCATGCTGCATTAAGTTTTTTTTCAGCTTCCAATACGAATTCAAGGGAGCTCGACCCACCTGCATAGCGTCTTCCTCACTCGTGAAGAAATATCCGAGGCCACTCGTGTGGAGAAGGAGATGCCTCAACGTAATCCCGACTTTCGCACTCCTCGTCTTCCACTCCCCCTTCTCATCTTTCCCATCGAAAATCTTATCCAATGACTCTCCATTCCCCAGCTTCAGCTCCGGCAAGACCTCCGCCAACTTCGCATTAGAATCCATATCAAACGACTCCCGCTCCACCAAAACCAACGCGGCGAGCGAGACCGCCGACTTGCTCATCGATGCCATCCATAGCGTAGTGTCAAGCGAGATGGGATCGGTAGATGTGGCATCTCGGAGTCCAGCGTAGGCGGAAGTGGTGCGTCCAGAGTGATCGAAGCTGATTGCTACGAGTCCTGGAGCCCTACAAAGAACCGCGGCGGGAAGGCGGCACATTTGCGTGTAGGAGGGGTGCATCCACCACTATGCACTCAGATGCGCCGCCTTAGCGCCGCCACTCCGGACCGGAGCGATCTAGGCCCCACGCGAGCGCCGCCACGTTCCGACTGCGGAGCAGGGCGCGACCGCGGCACATTGAGACCTGCTCGCGGTGCATTTGCCTTTGAGGCAGGCACATGCGCCGCCCCTCAGCCAAATTTCGTCGTAGCCGTTTGAAGTTTGCCATGATACACCGACTTTTGCCCGAATGCACCCTCTGAGGCGTGCATGCACCGCTGTTACACCGTTTCCTCCCTCTGATGACGCCTGCGCATCCCGGTGCATGCACCACTATTAGCGGCAAATTTGCTCACCACTACGGTGCATGCGCTCTCTTTGGCAGTACATTTGCCACTATTTGCCGCCCGATATTCTGGCATTCAGCAGGTTATATTCCAAAAAGACTACGGAATCACGGCGCCGTTCGTCCCCAATCCAAATGGACCATGTCGAGCACGATCCCAAACCACGGCAACTGCCACTCCCCGCGTTGCTCCACTTGCCCGACCACTCCGACCACTGCGTTTGGCCGTCGTACTGGCGCACGATCCCGCTCGCCTCCTGCACTGAAGTAAGTGGAGATACGGCGACCAGCGGTGTCGGTGGAGGGAAAGTGTTCGTTAACGAGCTTTGTTTATAGGGTGAGGGTCAGTCACGCCAACACCCGAGAGGTAAGACTTAGTTACACTCACAGGAGCCGTGGGAACACAGCCTACACAGTCGAGTCTGCGCATGGGAGAGTCAGCAAGCCATGAGACGGGAACATTATTGAGTCAGGTATGCGAGCAGCGCACGTTGCTGACAGAGTGCTTACCTCGGAGGTGTCGCCGCACCCTGAGGAGCACTGGGTGGGCTCAAGGCGTGGACCGGTGGACTGTGAGTGGGGGGGGGGAAAGGTCAGACGGACGAGGAAAGGCAAGCCGAAAATCTCACCTGGGAATGATATTTGCACAATCGGACACACTGGTTGTAACAGACCGGGTAAGCAAGTGGAACCAAGGGAGCAGTGCCAAGCGGGGGTGAGTGCGCTGGACTGACCACGTTGATGACGACGACTCTTTGTGGGAACCGCCACCCGTCATCCGCGCCTTGCGTCTAAAGGGGAGTCTCAGCAAAAACGTTGTGCTTGCTCGGGTTCACATTGATGGTGCACTCACTGTATTGTGCAAGCTCCACAGACGGTGATCGGGTCACTGGGAATCCAAATCACTCGAGGCCTTCAGCGGTAGAGCCTATGATTAGTCCTCATGTCATGGAACGGACGTACAGGTAGACGAAAGGGTGTTCGTGATCACGCGGCGGAACTGAAGGCAAACGAAAGCGGGTTCAGTGGAGCGGGCGAGGCAGAACAAAGAGCGCACTTGGATACCTGATCCCCGCGATATCCTGGCGCAGGCGGATAGTATGCTTCAAGTCCCCGATAGGTCGTTCGACCTCGCATTGCGAGACCGGGCGAGCTGATAAGGCAACGGTATGAACGCACGGAGACAAGACAGGGACGCAGATAAACGGCACGGAGGATGCGAACTTACGATGTAGAGGGCACTGCGAGTGACGGGCCGCTGACAAGGGGAACGAGGTCAACGAACGGAAGTGGGACCGGGAGGCGCACAAACGAGACGAAGCAGGGGGACTTACGATTTGGACCGATGGGGGGGATATTAGCTGGTTGCTGACTGGTGAGAGTATCAGTTTGTTGTCCTGTGGAGGTGTGGGGAGGCGTTCAGTGCGAGTGAGAACACGCGTTCTGGGGTGGCAACAATGAAAAGTTTTCACTTTCGTAGACGGGCATCCCGCTGGTTCGCGGGTGACCTGGAGTGAAGGAGGAGTGAGTCTGGGTGACATGCTGGAAGAAGCGCGAAGGGGTTAGCCTCGATACCTACTCAGAACCTGTTTGGGTCAGCAGGATTCAAGCTAGCAGCGTAAAGCGCGTAAGCGATATCTGTTCGCGTTCTCGAGGTACGGTAGTGTGGTACTTACAATGGGTTAATGGGTCTTTCGAGCGATAGGGCTGGCGAAGGGGCGCGAGCACCGCTACGTCGGGGGAGGAAGTGATGGGTAGGTGGACAAACAAGAAAGCTTGGTCGGCCAGATTTGACTGCCCGGGAGGCGCCGGATCGATCCGGGATCACGTGACTACGCTCGCACGGTTGGATACTCCGTTGAGGGTCTCTGGGAATGTATTCACTAATTAAGTGGGCAATACTGCAAGGCCTATTGCCCTGTTCCGGCAAGTTGAATACGTCGGGGGGAGGACCGACATAATCTGAGGCTGACTAGACGCATCAAAGCGATGAGCTTGGTTCGACATTCGACTTATGATGACTTGCCATACAAGGCGATAGTATAGCGCAAGACCGATGGGAATCTATGGAAAGAGTAGGATCTGGTAGGGAGAAGAGCTGGCTGCCTTGCTGTAAATTTGTAAATGCGGCGACGGGAGTGACGTCGGGCGCCGTCAGACCTCACGATGCGACAGGATTCACGCTTTGGAGGGACACATGATAAGTTGTGAATGCAGATTTAGTCTCTATACTAGTCGAGGGAACGAGCTCGGTCATCGTTGGTTGGGTATGTTATCTGCCGTAAGCCATATTGCGCTGCTGTGTCCGCGAAGTACATCAATTCTGGAGATTTGAATCGGGCTCGGATACACCTTTAGTTGTTTGTGAAACCCTTGATACATAGTTTCAAGTGCTGGGAAGTGGGATCAGAGATGAAAGTGCTAGACAAAGGGTACAAGGGGTGAACGTGAAGTATTTCCTGGGCAGGTCACTACGGAGTGTGGGCACCTGCGAATGGTTTATTCGAATCCCGATAAAGGTGCGGGGAAATTTATGGTCGTGAAGCTGATGAAACAATTTTCTGAATCCTGTGTGCTACCGTGCAGGTGGGGAACAATGAGGGGAGGGATCTATACACGAAGTGGCGTGTGGCCGTGAGGCCTTCGCCACTTCGCATGCCCGCGCCAAATACCCACAATTTGGTAGACATCCGGCTCATCATCTAGTGCAGTCTGCACTGAAGGCAAGGTAGTTACGATGGGTAGGAGGAGGTTCCGGGTAAGCTGGACTACAGAGGACCTTGAAGCGAGATAGTCGCTGCCTCTGGTCGCTCGCCAGTTGTCCGGTGGTCAGTCTGGCACGGGTTCTTGTTTAGTCGGTTGTGAAGCATTTGATCAATTCAACGTTCAAAAAACTGGGTAAGTGGAATAACAGAAAAGGGTGCCAGACAAGGAGTCATTGTGCAGCACTTGATGTGGCGTGGACTACGGGGCGTGGGTATCGGCAAGTGGTTTATGCATTCCCTTAGTAATGATGCGTGAGTATTGTTTTCCTGACGCCTGGATTCCGGTGTTTGAAATATGGAATACATTCTGAGAAAGCGTAATATTGAGTGGGGGGTTCTACGAGTGAGGTGGCGTGTAGTTGCTAGGGCTTCGCGGCTTTGCACGCGCGGCGCAAGTGACGACAATGCGGTAGGCCTTCGACGCATGTAAAGTTATCCGGGTGTGCATCTGTTTGCGTTGCCTTATCCACTGAACACGAGGCAGCAGCGATGGGTAGAAGGAGTCCTCGGGCAAACTGGTCAACAGAGACCGTTGTCCGGGAACGCTCGCTGACCCTCGTAGGATATCTGTTGTGAGGTGCTCAGTATAAATCGGCTTCGGGTTCTGGTCTAGTTGATTGTTAAACCATGGGTAGAACAAACGTTTAGATAGCGAGGAAGTGACTCTGCCGAAAAAGGTCCCAGACATGGAGTCAAGGTGAATTGCTTGCTGGGGCGTTGACCACGGGGCGTGGGGATCTCCAAGTAGTTTCTTCAAGCCCTCGTTGAATATTCAAGCTCTCTTTGAAGATGAGATGCGCGGGATTGTTTTTTCTTGAGGCCTGATTCGCCGTGTTCCAGATGTGGTGTACCTCCGTGAAGGCGTATATACAGCAGGGGGTTCTACGAAGGAGGTGGCGTGTGGTTGTAAGGCTTTTGAACACTCGACTCGAGAGGAGAGATAAAGTGCGTCACAGTGGCTGAGAAAGCTGGTCTACTATTTACTTGGACTTCCCAACCGCGTCTGGCAGCCTGATGGGACACCAGGGAATGATAGCAAGTGCGAGGCCCAACGCTGCAGGATCGAGGCAAATGTCTCGCCGGGCAGCGAGAAGGAGCTTTGGCAACTCGGGAAGAGTCCTGCTGGTAATTCTGGAGTGGGTAGCGCGGAGGAGAACCATGATAAATTACGACGGTCAGGCAAGTGCGCTTCTACACCATTTAAAACACTCCCGCGGTGTCACCCATTCCTCTCCCAATCCCGTTGCCCCCTAGTCACTATACTGCACCTCGTCCTCTTCGTCATCATCCTCCTCCCCGTCATCGTCGGTGAGACTGTTCGCATCCTCCAGAGCTTTGGCAGCGGCGGCCTCTGCCGCTTCGCGGGCCGAGATCTCGTTGCTCAGGGCGATCTGGGCAGACTGACATACCGACTTCAGCATGTCCATCCAATCCGTGTGAGCCATCTTGTCCGGTCGCAGGTCAGCTACATCGTCTTCGAGCCCAAGTCTGATGACAGCGGCCTTAAGCTGTTTGTGGCTCCGGCCGCTCCAGTAAGATTCATTATCTTTCCGCCAGCGAAAAGAGTGTCAGTATTCGACTCGGAACAACACAATGCATCTTCCGCTACTCACAGACTGGTCCCTTGTTCCGTCCACTGGTCTTGCGCTCAACGTCCAAATCCTCGTGCGTGGCCGTCCTACCCAACGACTTTCGAGTTGGCCTGGCATGCTCGACCGAGACTTCCTCGTCAACCTTTGCGCCTTGATTCCTGGGCTTACGCGGCTTGGGCGCGGTGCTCCCGGTAGCACTCTGGGCGGCAAGGTGGGGCGCAGGGGTAGGGAGGACGACGTCGGCACGACCCATGACTCCGACCTATGTATGATTCGAACATGAGTTAGAAGGTCCAGCGGGTGGAAGAGAAAAACAGAAACTCACGGCCTTGAGAAGCTTCTTGACGGCAACCTTCTTGGCTTTCACCATCTTCGTCTCTGCGACCGACTTATACTCTGGACACTCCGCCGTGGCTTGGGGCGAATTGTATTCCTCTGAATCCTCGACTGGGTCTCGTTTCGTCTTGTTTGGCTTCGGCGGTGTCTGCGGCATGATCGGATTGGTGGAGGAGTGCGTATTCGAGCGCGCTTCGGGCTTGGACTTCTTGACCGGGGCAACGGCACCGGGATTGACGGCCCACGACGCACGTTTCTTGAGAGGGCTGGCAGGCTTCTGCGGGTGGAGATCGAGCGTCAGTCCGGAGAATGGGTCCAGCCCAGTGAAAGAAGAAGGCGCCTTACGAGCTTGGGGAGGTTGGACGGCGCATTGTCAAACGCGCTGCGGAACAGTGCTTCGCCTTTTTCTGATAGAAGGAGAAAGATTCAGTCAATTGCGTGAAAGGCATTAGTGTTACGGAACGGGCCGACCTGGAATTGGCTGAGCGACCGAGGTCGGAGGTGGATGGTCGCGTTGGGCTTCGGTAGTCATTCGTGACCTTATCGCTGCAGTATTACAGTCAGGACTTAGACTCTAGTGGAAGTAATTGGTAGTCATACCTTCTTGGGCCTTGGGCGTTCCCGGACCTGCGTTTGCGACGGCGTCTTCGTGAAGTACATCGGTCGCGTCGACATCCTCCCCAGGTTTTTCGATAGAGTCGGCCTGATCGAGTTTAGTACCGCACGACGGGGTTTTACTTGCCGCTCCAAGCGCTGGTGAGCTCAATTGTGGTTAGCTGCGTGATACCGGCGCACACGTTTTATAAAAAGGAGCGACGTACTTTGGAGGTCGCGACCTCTCGCGACGGGTATTTGTGGAGTGCTCGCGGCAATACCAGCAGGTTGGGAGGTATGTTCTATGACAGTGATAAAGATGATCAGCTCGGAGCAGAGAAGTCCCATACCTACAAATGAACACTGACCAATAGGCAGAGGAAGGTCCTCTTCGTACCAGGGTGCAGGAGTAGGGGCTTGAATCGGCAGTGGATATTTGCCTAAAACGGCAGACGTGTCAACCTGTTCGTGGCCTGTAGGTAGGGCAATAAGGTTCCATATCGTCATATTTGACTCGGTGCAGAGCTTACCATCGACGTCCATTGCGTCTTCCGACTGCCTTGGCGATTCTCGAGGACTGTTCTCGGTGTTGGAAACTGTTATTTACCAGTATAGTAAGTATTGACTAACGTCACTGCGAAACTCAACTCACCGATATCTTCGTCCTGGGGTTCCTCCTTCGGGAGGCTCTGGAGCCTTGCCCACTCTTCGCCAATCTTGGGCTCTCGGCGAGCTGGCCTCTTGCGAGTCTGCGCGAGCGGTGCACCAACTCGTTTTGCCACTTTAACTATGTGGCCTAAGCGACGGGTTGTAGCCAGATCTCGTATCGCACAGGCGAGCACGCCGGCCTTGCGATATTCCATCGGGGCGTGGACAGACGGCGAGTCAACCTCGTTCCTGCCACTCATCTCTCCCGGTGCGACTCCTCGAGTAGTTGCGCAGTTCCGCTCAATGACCAATCCTGCCAAGTCACGATGGACTTGCTGCGTAGATACCACTCCGCTTTCGTAAAGGACGCTGACAATAGACTTCGCATAGTTCATTGTCTCGGTCCACTCGGGGGAGGGTTTGCTGCCGCCTAGGAGTGGATGACCTTCGGAGTTATGGAGATGAGTGGCGTGTGCTGAGATGACGGGGGTGTGACTGTCGTAGACGGGAGAAGAGGAGACCAGTGCCCACCCGGCGTCTGAGAAGCCTTGACGCCGCTCAGGCTGAGGTTCCTGACAGATCGTCTTCCACCAAATCTCCGCGGAAGAGTCCGTCTGCTCTCGAGTACGGACGATGGCGGCAGCGACAGTGGGCTTAACGTCTGGTGGAGAATCAGACCGATTATGATGCTGGGAGTTGTCGGGACCTGCAGCGACATGAAGGATATCTCAGCTCGCCAACTTGGGTTGGTTGCGGCATGCTACGCACGATGGAAGGACTGGCTCTGCTGGTGATCACGCTGACTGGCTAGAAAACGAGACCAAAGTGTCAGGAAAGCACGCGCGTAGAAGAGGCGCGTCGACGTGACGAGCTTACAAGAATGTGCGCGCCCGTCGTCCTTCTCTCGCTCCATTCGCCTGATTTGACCTTCGAGCCGATCGTTCTTGGCCTGGAGTGCGGACATGTCGTCCATGAGGCGCCAGCAGCGTTGCGTCACGTCATCGAGACTTTGCGTTGAAGAATGAGGTCGCGGGATGTCGGATTGGGGAGACGAATCACGCTGTTGGTCGTAGTCGAGAGGAGACGGCCTGGACTGTTGATACGACTGACGTTGACTCAACGAGGGTGACGAGTGACCGCCGGAACTTGGAGTGTAATCGCTCGACAAGAAGCCCGGGCGACCTGGGTTGACGCCAGCGGCTGAGTGGAAGCTGGATCCCGAGTTGGAGCGATGGATTTGACGCGACATATCCTCACGGTATGACATGCACGCGGTGCAGGCTGGGAGCGTGGGCGGAGGCGAAGGGGCACGAATGGAGAAGCGCGGAAAGTGAAAATGGCCTGGAGACGCCGTCCGAAGTTGCCTTGCCTTGAACGCTACCGCGCGACGTTTCCTTCCCTTTTCGGCTCCTCAGTTCTTTGGAAGGACAAGATCTTCCACCTTTCTCCGGACACTCAACCAAACTCCGCCCTTCGCTCACCTCACGCTTGGTCATTGGTGTTCGGTCAGAGGCGATGTCCACCCGCGACCAGGTCATCGAAGGACGCTCAGCGGATCCCAGGGCTGTCATTTACCATTGGTGCCGGTGCACGCAATGTACCAAGGTCAGACCGAAAGGAAACTGGCGACGTCCAACGACCCGACTCTCGCACATGAACCGAGGACTCACTTCCGACATTGGGAAGTTCGATGGCACCCCTCGACTGGGCTACATCATCCCTCCACTTCCGGCTCTCAAAGTAGAAGAAGACGCCGAGATGGAGGAAGCGTCGGACAGCGGGCGAGCTGGGACTGAGGCAGCTGAATGGGATGTCGAGCACCCATGGCCGGGCAGTGTAGAACGAGCGGATGCGGCAAGCAGTCGGAGAAATTCAATGGATTATTCTAAAGACATGGACCTGACCGGAGAGCACTCGCACGATCAGGACTTGGACAACCTAGGCGGACACGACGAGTTCGTCTTCGACCTCCCGGAGGCTGACTCCAACGGCAACAACTCCGACAACGACGTGGCTATGAACAGTCAAGATGGAGAAAATCTGTCTGGCGGCAAGGAACCTGGCTCGTCACCCTCTGCAAGAACGACGACGGACATCGAATCCGACAGCGAAGACGAATCCGAGTCAGACTCAGACTCAGACCTGGAGAACTTGAGGTTATACGCGGAAGCCGACGAAGACTCAGATTATTATGAAGAGGCAGACGAGGATCTGGAAGTTGGGCGTTGGGAACCATTAGAGGCACTTGGAGACGCACTGGAAGGGCTTGCAGCCATCAAGCTCGAGGATGAGATCGCCGACTACAACCACCACCGTCCCGATTCTAGGGCGGCTTCTAACGCCAGCTTGGACGACGAGACAGACGCGGATTATCAGGCTCGAATGCTCGCCCAGGTGGAGGACGACGCGTTTGCACCGGCCGACACCGAGTTTCGCAGACGCCGCGAAGAGTCGCGCGAACGTGATGATCACGAACCTCAGGACGGAGAGGACGGTCAGCAATCCGGTGAGGAACAAGCCGACGACGACGAGAGCCAAGCGAATGCGTTGGAGGTTGAAACACAGCGACGAGCAGCAGCGGAAGCCGAAGAACGTCGGCAGGCTGAAGAAGCGATGGCATTCGGGGGAGACAACTTTGGCGGCGGCGACGATCAACACGGAATGGACCCGGATCAGCTCGGAGGTCAACGTGTCGCAAGAGAAGGAGAAGATGGCGATGGCCCTGGCGATGACGAAGGTGCTAGCGACGACGGAGGTCTTGAGGGTGCTCAAGAACGCGACGTCACGCCCGAAGCCCCCGCTGTCGAAGCAGCGTACGAAATTTTCACCGCTCCAAAGGCCGAGAGAATCAACCCTCGTGAGCTCAACCATTTGACCACATGTTCGTGATCATGATTTTCTGACGACGAAGCTCCTTTCAGCGCCTCCCACTCCGTGTCCTCCGCCGCTGAGAACATTAAGTCGAGACGACAAGGTTCGCGTACTTATGTATGAAATGGCCGTCGACCATGCGTTGGGTGCTGCGCTCATCGAAAGATTTCGATGGTTCCTTGAGCAAATCGATGTCGTCGTCGAAGGCATCGAATCGCTCCATATGCTCCGACAGCACGCCTACGAGATCTCAGGCCTCCAGATTCGGTACTCGGATCAATGCCCAGGCCATATTACCTCGGCCAATCCCGCTACTGCCAACTGGACCGTTTGCCCTAGAGTCGATCCTGATGACCCCGACATCATCTGCGGCGCGACTCGCTACCTCCCTCTGAGCACGCCAAACCTCGCCAGTCTCCGTAAAAACTCCCAACGACTTGGTCAGGACCTCCCTCCGCTTGATAAGGTTCCTCGAGACCAACATTCTCATTGCGAAATCGGCTCCTTCGTCGATGCAATTTACGCCAACCCCGAGCACAGCGCCGATTTGCTGAGAGCCAATCAGGCCTCAATTCGAGCCGCCACTTCCAACTCCTCCCGGATTGACTCGTTTGAAACAGCTTTGATGCCTCGAAAGATCTTCCATCCTGTCACTGGTCCGGCCACGGCGAACGACATAATCATCTCCACCACCAGCGACGGCGCGGATATTTACCCAATGGCGACTCCAACATCAGCAGTCAATGCACATCTGGCTGTAAGGACTCACTCTGTTGTACATTGTCGCGTCGTAAGCCCTAGCTGATTTTATTATCGCTGGTGAAGGGCGTCCGCATTCCGGCCTTGAGAGCCATGCTCCACAAGTTCCTTTACGTCGCCGGTGTCAACGGGCCAGTCAAAGGCCCCCTCACAATGTATATGCACGACATCACCGCCGATCTCAAGGCGCTGGAGGCCCCCAAGGATCGATATGTCGCTGCCCTCGGCGCTGTCGCCAGTACGCGGTGCTTCGCAGCACTGAATACGTCGGACACTGTCGAGCAATGCGCACTGAGTGGCACCGTAGGAGCGGCAGGGAAATGCCCTTCCATGAGTCATTCCATCAGAGGCGTATTCAATCCAGGTCTTGGGCAGTGGCAGCACCCGCTGCTGTCATTCCGGTGTGCGCCAGAAGACGAGGCACACCGGGACAAGCGCCCCGACGTCTGGACGGCAGGACAGCCTCTACCGATCCCGGGACAACTCGGGACGACGTTCATACCCAAGATTCGACACATCCGGCACTACGACAGCATAATCCAGAAACTCGAAAACCCCCTCCTGTCCGATACCGCGAAGAAGCTCATCACGAAAAATAGCGGCATCACTGGTCGCTCGATCTATGCCCAATTAGGAATTTATCGACACGTCTACCCTTGGATGTTTTCGCTCGACAATATGCACGTTACATACTCGAACAACATGAAACACTTTCTCGAAGCTATGTTCGGGAAAGACGCCGACAAGCCCACCCTTCGAGGAGTGATGATTAGCCCTGAAGCGCACGCACAAATGTCGGAAGCCCTCAGGCGAACCATTCATCTTCAGCCTGCTGCTCACGGCCAGAAGGTCCGAGGTATCGAGCACATTGGGCGTCTCAAGGCCGCCGAGCTGCGATCCTTCCTATGGTTCCACCTCGCCTCTCTAATGCACGGAGTCTACGAAAGGCCAACGGACATGGGCCTTGTCGTCGCCGCCATCCGATCAACTCGGCTTACGGAGCATCGCGTCATCAACCTCGACGATCCCTACGACCCCGAGTTCTGCACTTACCACTTCAACGACCGAGGCGAGTTCCCTGCGCCCTTTGCCAACGTCCGCCGTGCCGTCGACGATTACTTAATCAAGAGGGAGCGCATCTTCGTAGGGCGGAGGTACGAATACGGTGGCACCTGTGTAGCCAGTGTGATCCGTGCTCACGCGCTTCCGGATATGGCCAGAATGTGGGGAGCTGGGCTTCTCGCAACGACACAATGGGCATTGGAGGGCAAGATCGGGGACATCAAGAGGAACGTCAAATCGAGGACGCTTCCCGTGAAGAATATGGAAAATAATAATATCGACATGAACATTATGACCCTCATCCGGCTTCGGTGGGACCTCGCTTCGTTCGAAACGGCCGTGAAGGCAAACCTCCGCGAAGTCCACCCCCGAATCGCCGACACCACCTTTCTCCACGCGAAGACGGAAAACACCCATCTCACTCCCGAAGAGGGGGCCGCAGTACAAGCCTTACTCGCTCGCAACGGCGGATTGGCAGTGGGGACGAAACAGCCTACCCGGTGGCAACGAGTCCGCCTCGCCAATGGGGAGATAATTGGATCGATCGGGAGGGAGTATGGCACAGAGCTAGGCAGGATTATCAGCGAGGATGATCAGCCCGATGATATGATGCAGAAAGAGCGAGAGGGGATCCGCCGCGCTACACGCTTTTGTAAGGTGAGCTAAGCCAAACGATCGCCCTCCGGGAGCGCACACTCGAGCTCATTTTTTTCCGTACCTTCTCTAGGTGACCCTCCGGGCTCAAGCTGGCATTGTCAACAGTACGAGAGAGCACAGGATTTTCGAGGTCCAGACCTACTTGAGCATCCCGCTGGCTCCCGACAACCGCCCTTTCTTTGTTGCATTAGGACACACCTTTGCTCCCTCCGAAGATAAATATCAAATTCACGAAACGGTGCCAATCTCGGCTCGTGAGAGGACCTTTGGCGCCATTGGGTCAGTTTCCTTTTTTGCGGACTCGCCTCTCCGAAAGCCAAAGCTCACCGTACCCCCTTCGTCATGCGTAGCATCGAGCAAATGCGCCACGGAGTCGGATTAACGTTAGGGATCAAGCGTGAAGACGAGCCTGAACCCAAGTTATGGGTCACCATGAATGTCAGCAAAGCGACGGAATATTTGACCACGCAATTATAAGACTAGTACTGTTGTAACTTATAATTCATTACGCTCAGCAAGCGCCCCCAGTCATCACAGAACAGACCAGATAAATGAATTAAATAGATAGGCAAGTTCGTGTTCAACCTACTCTGTCCAACGCTTTATGCCCACTCTCCCCAACTCGCCTCTCGCCCCCCAAACTCCCAGATGTTCTGCGTAGGCTGCGTCCCGGCGTGAGTACGGGCCAATGAACCCAACTTGCCCAAACCTCCCTCGAAATTTCCTCGTCTTCCGCTCCGCATTTTTCATGCCCAGGGCCAGGACCACCAAGTCCCTCGTATCCTCCCACCCAATCGCCGGCGATCCTGTAGCTCGTTGGTTCATCTCGTTCGCGCTGAAATAGTGGCGCCACGCCACCCTTGATCGCACCTCAACGCCCACGGCGTAGTTCTCGACCAGAACGACGAGTGTGTGGTATTCGTACTTGACAGGCGCGCCCTCGTCGACGTTAATGTGTCGCCATCCTGCACGACAGAGTCAATTAGCTTCGCCTTGAATCTAGCCATCGTTGCCTTGGAATATCCAAGCTTTACCTGGCGGGAGTGTATCAGATAGCGAAACTCTCCAGGCGTCGCCGTCTTCATCATAAAATACCGGATCACCGACCTCAGTCGACGCTTCCAAGACTCCACATAAGTGACAGGCGCCCCTCCGAGCTGCCGACAGTCCCGACAGCCTGCGCACGTTCTCTGGCGCATCCGAAGGCATCCAGTACGGCCTTTGTACGCGCTCCTGCGCATCCGGACTCACCCAGTCCGGCACCAGCGCTGGCAGAGGTTCCTCTCCGTCGTTTGGAAATTCCTGCTCTCCCTCACCGCCTGCGACGCCCACGAGTCCATCGCTGACCTCGCTGTTGAACGTCAAGCACCCGAGGTCGAGATCACTCCACACTATCGTTTGT
Source organism: Phenoliferia sp. Uapishka_3 (assembly GCA_035521515.1). NCBI lineage: Eukaryota > Fungi > Basidiomycota > Microbotryomycetes > Kriegeriales > Kriegeriaceae > Phenoliferia > Phenoliferia sp. Uapishka_3. The sequence goes on along the minus strand of JASZXU010000319.1, from coordinate 7,295 downwards.
CTGCAGCCGAAGTGCAAGTCAGATTCAACAAACGTGAACCTCAGCAACCGAGCGCACCTGTCTGCTTCTTGCGGGCTCACCCGGACTAGCTCATTCTCCACTTTGGCGCCTATCTCTCCATCGTCACCATCAGACGTGCGAACGCCTCCATTAGCTGGGTTCATTTGAGGTAGTGGCGGCTCGCGCCCAGGGAGGCTTCTGCGCTCCCAACTTTGGCCAACCGCGGATTTCCGTCCTTTTATCCGCGCCTCCGCCGCCACCAAAGGATCAGGGAAATCTACAGTTTCCTACACGTGAGCAGCCGCACACTTTGTCGTTGGCGACCACGGAGCATACTCACAGCTCGTCCTCGACCGTTCACCCCCACTTCCCTTCCATATCATGAAACGGCCTGCCGCACCAGCCCGACCTCGCACCTACCTCCGTTCTGCATCACGTAAGATTTCCCCACTCCATTGCTCAACAGACGCTCGGGTGATTAACGATGAGCACCTCCTCAGCCTCCCCTGTACCAGAGCACGAAGGCGCAATGGAAGACTCTCGAGACCTCGCCGCTCTCCGCCAGTGCTGGCTTGACGTCACTAAAGCCTGGCGACAGCTAACACCCACACTCATTCGCCAACTTGCTCCCCAGTTTCAGGTCATAGCAGAGAGGCTCGCGTGCCGGACGGAGCAACAGCTCCAATCCGCGGGGTCCAACGGTACCCACAGCTCAGCCCCCGTGGTCAAATTCGCCTTGGACATACGTCGTGAGCTTATCAGTACACCTGTTGTCAAAGCAGAGCACAGAAGTTGGCCCCAAGCGACCCCTGTTGCCGTTCCGGTAGCTCGCGTGTCCAACTGCCCTCGCTAACCGACCTTTACTCCGAGTGACAGCCAGCTGATGTTACCGCTTCCCCCAGAAACCAATGTGGAAAGTCATCCGCTCACCTGCTCCGTCGCAGTGGACCCAGCAACACGAGCGCCCTCGACATCACCGTGCTCCGCGGACTTTGACCAGCACGCCTACGCCACCGCCGCTTCATCCTCCATCGCCTTTCCCTCTCCCTCCCCACCACCCTCGACCTCGATCGACCTTCCGGAGGCTATCATACTTTGCATTCCCTTGGTTCCGCCTCATCCCCACTCTGCCAGCTCATCCCGCCAACCCGTTGCTGGGGCCCCACTTCCGCCGCCGATTCCCCGTTTCCACCCCCCCATCACCCGAACTTCTGTCCAGTCTCGCCCCACCATCTCCGCACATCTGGAGGGCACGGAATCAGAGGGATCTGGGGACGAGGAAGACCGCTGGGGGATCCCGCATAAGCCCGCTGAGGTTAGCCGCCGGGCCAACTACACGGCGTTCAGACTCCAAGAAGAAGCGATAGAAAACACATATGGACTCACAGCTTACGGTGCGACAACGTTTGAAAGATATCTGCCGGAGGTGTGGTGGGCTGAGAAGCGCCGACGGGTGGAAGCCCGTAACCTCGATACTCGCTTGGTCGGTCGAAAGAGGAGCCAGAGGCACTGAAACGACCGCCCTCGCAATCAAACGTAAGAATGAAAATGCAAATATAAATACAATTAGGCTTTTCGCAACTTTATCCCCAGCGCAGGGTCAGTGCTGTAGAAGAAGTTCAAGGTTATGTAGGCCCAGCTTCTTCTCCAATTGACGCCGACAGGACAGCAGGTAGCCTAGCGAGGCCCATAGAGCAGCTCATGGCCAATCTTGCCAGGCTCAAGTTGTCGTTGAATTATACATTAAGGTCCAGATACAAGTTTGGTAGCGCCTAATTTGCCCACTCCGCCTTGAGTCCCTCCCCCACGTCCGCCTTCACCACAGCCTCCGCGTCCCAATGCACCCAGTAACGACCGTCGTTCAGGAGCACCCTCGAGCTTACCGACGCTGACCAGAACTTCACTTCTTCCAGACTGGCATACGTCGGGCGGAAGTCAACTAGGAAATGGGTGTCGTCCTCCTCCAACTAGAAAATAGGCAAATAAGTGCGTCAGTCACAGCCAGCGTTTCCAACTCCACACTTCACTCACAATAGCGTAGGCCGGCCACTCCTTGTCAGGGTCGTAAACGTACTTAGGCAACGGAGCCGCCGGCCCCCCCGCCACGGCCGCGACGTCAACTAGCGCCACTGAAACCTCTCTAGGAGGCGTCGACTCCGGCTCACGCTTGATGTTGTTCCGAAGCCGAAGAGCAATATCCTCCTCCTTGACTACGGCTATCAGTATCAAAGCAAGTGTCAGCCACGATCGCCGGCTCTCGACAAACACTAGACTCGACTTACCACTTTGTGAACGACGCCGGAAGTTCCTCTCTACAATGACCACGGAAAACGATCGAGCCCGCTCTGAAGCCACGAGACGTAATGAGTATCGGAGGAATAAATGTTGCACCATTTAAAACTACTCACTCTTGCCCTCAGTGTTGGAACTCCCCGAGACTTTCGGCTTCCGCTCGACCGCAGGCTTGACGTCTGAAAAATCGCGCGATCACAAAATAGTTAAAAGGTCAGCTGGGCTCGAGCGATCTTTTGCACGAGATTGAAATGCTGACCTGGTGCAGTGACCTCGGCACGCAGGAGCCGGGAGACGTCCTGGGCGTCGAGTGCCGCCTGCGTCTGGGCGCGAGTCGGTTTGACTTCAGAGCCGGAGATTTTGTGGAATCTGGACATTGCTGATGCGGGAGTAAGGTTCTTGAGAGTTGGGGGATTAGGCTTCGGAATTTGAAAGAGTGTGGTTGAAGGAAGAGAGAGTCTGACTCCCGACGCCCATTTATACAGGCGGGTCAGCTCGAGCAAAACTCTCGCCTCTTGTCATTCTTGCTACACCACCAAACTCATAGGTCCGGTCAAAATCTTCCCCCCAGACCTTCATGCCACCCCATACGTCCCTCCGGTCAAGAACCCAGGCCTTCTTTGAAGGGCCCCTGACGCGACACCTCGGTGTTGGTTTGGGCTACGCGAATGTCGTGAACTTTGTCTAAGTCCTTAGAGTGGCGCTGGTGATTCACCCTGACGCCAGAATCGATAATTGGATTCGGCGCAGAGTCACGATGTGGGCTGGCGGCCGCGTTTGACAACCGCTACACCTACCAGCTTGAAAACCGCTAAGTACAAACTGCCATCGGTGGCGCCGGCCGTAGCGCGCCTCCCAAGTACGCAATGGGCGTCAAACTTCGACTTTGGCTTGATATGATCTATATTTCAATGTACTGTACAGTGCACGCGAAACGAGAGAATTGGATGGGAAGGATCGCCGCGCGCCTTTGATCGAGGCGGCGTCAACTGGCAAATCGCGGTGCGAAGGGCGGCAAATGCATCGCTTCACGCCGCGGTTCTTTGTAGGGCCTGGAGCGACGCCTGCCCTGACTGCATTTTGGAGGAGGGAGTCGAGAGCGGACATGGCAGCTGAGTGTGGATATGATACTCAGATGCTGCAAGAAGCGAGGGTGCGAGTAGGATGCGAGGCAAGGCGGCAGGAAGGGAAGCGCGCAGATAGGGCAACCGCTAGGCTGAGTCGTAGTCGGCCCAGCTCTGCGTTCTTCTCGTTCGCTCTCTGCTCCTGTCCGTTATCTGCAGCATGTAAGTGCGGGATTTTGCGGGAAATGTCTTCGAAGCTGATGAGATGCGATGCAAGCTTGCAGGAGGTGCGCGGACTCCTGCAGATAGGGTCGAGCGGAATTGTGCTCGGACGTTCGAAGGCGACGGGCGTCGGATTCTCCACCGTTTGGCTGGGCAGCATTTATAACATGGGACTTACTTCTTCCACTTTCATTCAGACCTCCTCTACATCACACACAGTTGAATTGGAATGAGCGTCGCACTCCCAAATCTCATTGGCGCTGTGGTAAGCTGTCAAGTTTTCTGCACTGGGGACGTGACGGAATGGAGGTTGACTTCGGTTCCATCAGCTCATAGCTTCCCTCGTTTCTGTACGTCCATTTCTGTATCCTCACTTCGGTGTCACTAATCGAGTCATTCCATCAGTTTCTGCTGCTAGGAGTCATTTATGTCGCGGGTGCGTTAGGCTGCTGGTGAATGCACAGCGGGAAGCAGGCGGAGGGGAGTGACCCCGACCCCTGCGGCGGGGTGAAACCCCTTCTGCGGAGGGGAAAAGCCTTGCGAGAGGATGGGGTAGACCCTGCCTGCCCCAGCTCTACTTTCCACCTACAAGGTGCGGGGTCTTGCGGGGGTTTCAGCGGGGTCAATCCCCTGGGAGATTTTATGGTACGCTCGCTGGAATGAAACCGAAATTGCGCCAGATTTTTATGGTACATGTATGTGCATTCCAAGAAGCTATTGTGCTACAACGTGGGGCTCAAAGATCGAAGACAAACCCACAGCTGCACAAAAAATCAATCAGCTCATGCCCCGCCTGCCCTGCAATTCATCCAGCTCACCTTGTTCCCACTGACCTGCTGAGAGAAGAGTGACTTAGTAAGAGTGTTCGCTTGGGTTATGGAAGATTGCGCACTGAGGGAAGCTGTGGATGGAAGGGTGAGCTTGAGCATTGAGCATCAGCGCATTGAAACTGACTTACAGCAGTGGGGATCTAAGATGAGGAAAGGCAAGGTCAGCAAATTCAGACAGTCTATAGGGTATGAAGGCACCTACAATTTTCCTTTCTGTGTGGGTGAGTGGGTCATTGAGTGAGCAACCTGTGCCAGAGAGGGACCATTCTGCGCACCAGTTTGATCCATCATCATCATCACTCCCAGAAGTCTCACTGGAGGTGGGAGAACCTCCCTTCTTCTTACTAGAGAAGGAAGCCTGCATGTCCGAGTCGTCTGAGACGTCCGGATCACTGTTCGTACTAAGAGAGCGGCGCTCCTTGCGCGCTGTGTTGCGGGCCTTGCGCTGAGAAATGTAGAGGTCAGCTTTCAATCCCCAGAGAGATGTTAGCAAAAAGAATGCGCACCATCTTGAGGTTCTTCAAGCGAATGGCTTTGTGATGGTTGGTGAGGTAAGCTCTGGCCGCCTTATCAATCACCCAAGGCCCGTCCATCTTATCGAGCCATTGACATGCATCCGTAACCTGCACATAAAATGAAGAAGTTAGTGGTGGATTCAAAAAGGGAGGGAGAGATAATGATTGTGTTGTGTGAAATAAATAGAGGAAGAGTAGTGACAGGACATACATGAAGGCGAACAGCTTTGCGGACCTTATCGGGGAGATCGTCCCAGTTCTTGGTGCGGTCAATTCGCTGGATACCGCAGGCAAGGTGGACCTCACGCTTCAAGGTAGGTCAGCAAGCGTAGCAAACAGATAGAGATACCTCTTACAATCATAGAAAGACGATCCTCCCCAGAGCAGACTTCGTCGGCTACCAGCTTCTCTGAGCACGCACCCCGCTTCTTGGAGCTCGGAATAAGTGGTGCACGCTTCACCTTCTTCTTGGAATGCTTGCTAGATTTTGCAGCACTGGACGAGGTGGTGGGAGCTTGGGAATGAGATTTGCGTTTGGGGGCTGGGGTGCCGTGCGGATTCTGGTTCTCGTCTGCCCAGGAGGCTGCGTCAGCGGTTGGCGCGCAGAGCGAGAAATCAAACATGGCTTACCTTTCTTGGCCGCTGCCTTTTTCTTCTGCAGGAGAGCTTCCATAGCTCTCTCATCATCACTATCAAAGTCGTCCATGGTGAGTTTGAGGGATGAACAGGTATGGTTGAAGAGAAGTGCGAGACTTGGTGCCGAAAGGAAGCTAGCTGTGCGGAACGAGTGCAAAACCTATCAAGTTGTCATCGTCGCCTCGGACACTGTTGACATTTCAGAAGTTCAACATTCAATCTCCCCCTCTATAACTTCCAACAGTCTTCATCCAATCAACAAGAACATTCTCCTAATTCCCTTCCTCCTTCACCACTGTCCCTCCCCCCCTTGCTCCAATGAGTACCAGCAAAATCGAAGCTGCCCGCCACTCCAAGCTCCGATCCAACATTCAAGATTCATCTCAGCAAACTCGTTGCAAGGTCGTTGGAAAATGGGCACAATGCTCTTGCTCGGAGTTGGCCACAAATCGTGTCACAAAGGCGACAAAAGCGGAGCATATTCGCTGGGAGGCAGAGGCCAGGGCTGAAGGGCTTGGTATTGCACCAGTACTAAGCTCGGAGGATTTGGACTATTCAGACGAGGGGAGTGGTTCTGACGAGGAAGAGGAGACCGATAGCGACGCTGAGGAGGGCAGGGAGGAAAGGGACGAACGCTCACCTTCTCGAGATTTTAATATGGAGTTTGGAGGGAATGGCGGGGATGATGAGGATCTTGAGGCAGAGTTGGAGGCTCTTCGTTTGGAAGGGGAGGCTGCGGAAGCTGGGGCTGGGAGTGAGGATGAAGACTTTGGCGTACAGGCGCCAGCTGCACCTGCCGAGACGGAGGAAGAGGCAATGGAACGAGAAGCTCAGGAAGCACGTGAACAAGAGGAAGAAGACGAGCTGGAAGAGGTCGAGGAAGAGCAGCGGCAGCTTGATTTGGATCTTGAGCGTCGTCTGCGAAAGGAGGCTCGGGAACATCTTGGAGAGGAAGGGTACGAGAGGATGGGAGCTGAGCAAGGTAAGTTTTTTTGGTGTATGGTCAGCTTGACATGCCAACAGCTAAAGCTTACGATGTCAACAGACCGCCGTGGCTTACACCCAGACACGCTTGGCTCGCTCAAACACATCGCTTTTTTCCTTGAAGCCCGGCTTACCCGCACCTCCTTCGCCATGTTTCGCCTCTACTACCCCCTACTCAAGGTCGACTCAGAATTCATCCTCCTCCGCCTTCTTCGTGAGCTCGCCGGCATTGAGATCATTGAAATCATCGCTTGCCCAAATGGCTGCATGGCTCGCACTGGGGCCTTCGCAAACCTTGTCCGCTGTGCTTTTTGCCAGAAAGACTTCTTCGACTCAAAACGACGTCCAGTCGCCCTCAGCTACTTCATTCCTCCCACCGAAATCCTCCGCACTCGCCTTCGAGACCCCGAGTATGCTCGCCTCGCTCGCGCTCGAGATGACCACATCCCCAGCAAAACCGACCTTTCTTCTCCTTTTGATGGAGACCTATATCAACGACTAAGGAAGGAGAATGTTGTGGTCGATGGTGAGGAGCTCGAGCACAAGTACTACGACGGAGAGTCGGATGCTGCCCTCCTCGTCCTCCTCGATGGCTTTCAGCTCTTCAAGCGCGGGCACCATGACTGTTGGCCTATTATTGGCATTCACCTCGACCTCGACGTCAAGCTCCGCTACAAAACTCAATTCATCATCCCTATTGTTCTCATCCGCGGTCCCCACCATCCCAAAGCCATTGACACCTTTCTCTTCCC
>JASZXU010000318.1:0-25616 GCA_035521515.1 Phenoliferia sp. Uapishka_3 | reverse complement strand
CCATTAATTCCCCCACCCTGATTCACCCCCGTCACATTCCCAAAATCCAATCGAACTCCAGTGGCAGCCTCCAAGATGGCGGTCAAGCCTTCTACGGCGTCTGAAGCGGAAATGTCGGACCGATAACCGGATTTGCGGATGAAGGAGGGGAAGGAGAGGTCGGTTAAACCGTATTCTGGAGCGAGAGTGTCCATGTTTTGGAAGAGACGGGATTTGAGGTCCGTGTCCATGTGGGCGTACATTTCTCGGGATTGGAGGAGGGAGTACCTGTGATGGAAGAAATCGCGTTAGTACGCGGCGAATCAAACGGCAAGGATACAGAATGAAAGGTGAGTTAAAAAAGAGAGTGAGAACCAAGAACTCACCCCATCTTAGCCAACATTCCACTCAAATTTTTCGTCCCCCTTTCTTTCCAAAGCCTCATCCTCCCCGCGACATATCCCGAATGCAACATTGAATCATACAAATTCCAATGACGAAACAAACAGAACCTCAATTCCTCACTCGCCCTAATCGAGCGATCATTCGGACCTGAAGAAGTGGCGAGTTCGAGATTTGGTTCGGCAGAGGTGAGGCGAGCGACTTCGGCGGAGAGGAGAGTGATGTAGGAATCGTAGCGGCCTCGATCGAGGAGTGAGGTTTGGAATTGGTAGGTTAGGCCGAGAATCGCTAGCCTGTGTGGATGGAAATAGGATGTGGAGAAACCAAATGGAGGATCAGCGAGGGCGTCTTTGGTGCGAAGGGGAGGGGAGGGAGGAAGTTGGAGAGAAAAAGAAAATGGACGAACCAGACTGAGCCTTCGTCGACCCGATTTAGTTGTACGGCGAGGAGGTAGACTTGGTTGGCTACTGATTGACCGCAATAAGTTCCTTGTAGGTGGTATTTATCGAGTCTGGCGCGATTCCGCCGACGTTGAATTTTGGACATTGGTTTTGGCTGTGGAGGGGCGCAATTCCCAGATTAGCTCTTCCCTTTGGATTCCAAGGGAGAAAATGACTAAAACGCACTGATTGTGAGCCTCTCCTTCGTTTCGATGATGGACTTGCATCACCATCCTCACCTTCTTCGCCGCTGCCTCTCCTCTCTCTTTCCCTTTCCCTCTCCGCCTCCTCCTCCTCTTCATCGTCATCATCATCCGAATCGCTATCCTCCTCCTCCGGTTCATACTGCATAAGTTCCATAACGCCGACCAAATCTCTCCTTTGTTCCTCTCCTTCCGTATCGCTCCAAACGACAATAGCGAAACCTTCTTCCGGTAGTTCTTCCTGAGATGGGGAGAATGATTTCTTTCCGTCTGTGATGTAGGCGGTTGAAAATGGATGTTGATAGAAGATGTTTGAGAGATGAAGTGGACGATGAGAGTCGATTACGTGAAGCATTGTCGTTGGTGGAAGGAATGAGAAAGTTGAGAACAAGTCTTCGGTTGCTCCGAAGTTTATTAGAATCAGATTGCGGACCTGTGAGAGTGGAGGGAGAGGAGTAAGCAATCGACGCGACTTGACGCGACTGGCTCAAGTCGAGCTACTGGGTGCTCACCTCCTCCTGATCCAATCTAACTTTTACCAAGTCTACAGCATCCCAATCTCTTACTGGAATGATTGTGTTGTTAATGTAATCATGATTGAGTAAGTCGTGTAGTAGTCTTGCAGCTGATATTGCGTCCGGATCTGGTTTTACGAGAATGAAAGTTGTTGTTGAAGTTGTCGAATTTGTTGCTCCTCTTGAATGATGAATGATTGCTTTGTACGCTGATGGGTATTCGGATGCTGTGATGTGCATCCCAGTCGAGTAGGTGTTGGGAGAAGAGCAACGAGTCAAGTCGCGTCGTTCAAGTAGAAGTTGATCGCGCCGGCTTCTCTTTTTGTTAAACCGACTACGATGTCAATACAACGAATTATCATCAGGAAGCGACTATTTTCATCAACTTCATCACGGCTGAACCAGTCAACTCAAACTCTTTATGAAGTGTACCCGCTCCCACCCGCACCACAACCAGAACCAACTCTCCGTGAACTACCGCAATCATCAGCAGCCACAAGGAGACCAGTAGGCGCTTTTAGAGGAGGGTATGGCTTGAGTAGATTAGATTCCGAAACTGGGGAGCGGAAAGCTGACCTGCGCTTGCCGCTCGGACAGCCTGATTGGATTCCTCCTCGGCAGCTCATTAGTCGGTAAGTCCACTTTCGGACTCCTTCCCTCCCGACCTTTGTACTGCATTCGTAGTAGCTTCTAGCTCAATCCAATGATACGACGCTTGAATTCGCAGGAGGATACGGCTACTTTGAACTGTTAAACGACTACTCAGCCGCATCATCAACTCTCCTTCTTTCAGTCGAAGAACTCAAACAATCAACAGAGCAGGTAAACATTCTCACTCCTCCATCTTCTCCCATCTTTCCGTACCCCGAGCTCACCTCCCCACTCCACAACAGCTCACAACTCACCTCACCCGAATCTCATCCGTCGAAGACAAACTAGCTCGACTAGAAACAAAAGCTGCTACATTTGCTCCAAAGGTAGATCTGGATGGATTACGGAAGGAGTATCGGAGTTTGATTGTGCGTACAAAGCCTCATACTTGTGCGACTGGCACAGCTGACCCACAAAACGCCTTCGCAGGAATCGGAACATATGGATTATCTGGCGTTAAAGGCTCATCTGTGGGGAGTGGGTGAGTGCTGCTTGCTCGAGGGGACTGATGATGCTGGGGAAAAGTCGGGAGGACAGAGCTGACCTCGCACCCATCCGTTGCACAGAGCAGGACTTGCAGAAATTGGCGAAGCGAGGGAACAATCAAGTACAAATTCGAATCTAGAAACTGAGGAAATCACAATACGTTGGAAATACTCCGCGGGAAGTCAGACTTTGATGCTCGACCTTTGGCTTCGATGTTCAGTTCGTGCACCATTCGGATGACGTTCGACACTTTACGCCCAACTGGACTTTAAGGCGATTTTGAGCCTTCTAGACTTTACCAGCTAACCGTCTTCACTCCATCTGTGCCTATTCGCAAAGAGAAGTATGCTTTTTTCTTACCTCACTGACTTTGCGCAAGGCTGACATCACAACATTCATCTTTACAGCGTCGCCCTACTCCTCTCGACTTTCCTTACCAGGTCACTTCGAGTCTCGGGGCAGCAAGTGCGTCTACATATCTAACAATTTGTTTTTACACACTCAGAATATATTTGGATGTAGGTGCGAAGACTTTGTTCGACTCGGCCGCACTCTGGCTCCCGGTCCCTCCTTCGCTCCAACTTCGCCTGCCCCGCTGTTCTTGGCAGATTTCTTGCTCTCCTTCCTGAGCATTTGTTCCCATCACTCCAATGCCAGGGCTCTTGCTCCCCTTCAGTACCTCGCCCCTCCCGCGAATGCCCGATGTTACGGGGTCGTCGACTCGGTGCGTCTGACTTCTTGATTTATTTTGACGTGAACTTCTGACGCTTCCTTATTGTCTGCTAACCTCTACGTAGACTTCCCAATGGATTGACGAGTACTTCATCCGTATCTTTCAAAGGTCAGATTACGAACCTTGGCACGAGCTCCTTTGCCGCTTGCCGCGGCAACACTTCCGGAGCGACCTCGCGCCTTCCCTCTCGAGATACAAAAGTGCGAGAAGCAGCGTTCGCCGTCCATTTTCCAAAAAAAACTGTAATCACACTCTGACCTGCCCTCACCCCTCCTAGATGAATATATCGAGCAGCAAGTTCAATTCGAGTCGACGTCAACATTCTACCGCACCAACGCTCGCCTCCACGAGCAAGTGTCAAGTCGGAGACAGTCCGAAGGACCCCATCTTGTTTGCACCTATCTCCCCGGATCCCCACATACTCCACATACACGACAGCACCCTTTTTCTAAACCCCGACGTCCCGACTTTCGCTCCTTTCTACCATTCGACGCTAGCTCTTCCCAACCAACGCTCGCTTCCTCAGTACTCCCATCTACCGTCACCGCTGCTTTTCCCTTTGTCCTCCGTAATCGACTTGAAAAATGGCCTGCGTAACCTCTCGAGAACCTCAAATGCTCGTCGTCTCCCCAACATCTTCAGCATCAGCAAGTCCCGCCGTCCCAAAGGCGACGCGGAACATAGCAATCGTCAGCAGCGTCCTCGGTGCCGCCATCATCGTACTTTTGGCCCTCGTTATTCGCTTGTATGTCGAGCTTCGGAGAATGCGGAGGACCCGAATTGTCGAAGCGGAATGGATGGGTCGGAGTCGGGACAGCATGAGTAGTGCGAAGCGAAGACGAAAGGACTCGAAGGAAACGGCTATGATGGAGTCTGAGTTTGGCGAGTTTGCTTCCCTGAATGGTAAGCCTCCATTTCCTTACAGCCTGGGTTCGCAGCTGAATTACATTCTCGAATACAGGGTCCACTTTCAAACGCGGTAACGGTGCGGCGCGGACTTTCTCAACATCTTCAAGTTCGGAAGCTGGGAGAACGGAGTCTTCTTTATCCATGGTGGATGATAAGAGCTCTCTATTTTCAAGCTACTACCGTCCGAACTCTCCGCCTGTCACTGCTTCCCCTCTCGCGGCCGTCGTGCGTTTTGGTGCGTGCCTTCTCTGGTTTCAATCTTCGACTCTAAGCTCGAGAGCGCTCGCTGATGACCATTTAATCATTCGTAGAGGCGCCCAGAACTATCAAGTCAACTGATCCGGCCGAGCCGAGAGGTCGAAGCGAAACACCCCGGCCTATTTCGCGGAGTCAGTCCATCTTCAGCGCCGAGGACAACCCTCAGGCTGGCTCGGCTGCGGGATCGAAGGAAGACGTTTCTACGAGAGCTGTTAGGGCTGGTTACAAGATATCGTCGGAGGGGAGCCTGGGGCATCCGAGCACGAGTGGGAGCCTTTTTGTTGAGGACTGTGCGTGACCCCGAGGCGGCCTTGACGGGAAAAGAAGCTTAGGAGGGAGTTGTATGACCAGCTGTACAGTAGAAACATAGCTGACAGGTATAATATGCAAACCACAGACACTGTTAAATTTAGCTGTACTTGGAACGATTCTCAACGGATGCAACGAGCCCTCGACTCTCGACTCTCGATCGCCAGATCGACATCTCTGAGGGATTGAGATTCGGACGCGTGACGTCAAAGTCTCCTCGCCCCACTCCCCACTTCATCTTCTCTTTCCTTACCTCACATTCTCACAACATGCTCCGCTCAGTACAAAGTCTTCGACGATCTCTCCCGACCCTCCGCGTCGCCTTCGCAGCGCGCCCGATGGGCACCTCTACCAAGTTCACCGGCAAGAAGTGAGCCCTATCGTGCGCTCCCGCCAAGTTGTCTCCGCTGAAGAATCCCTGAAACTTCAGGACCGACTCTCCTGAATCCAAGCCGAATGCTGGATACCCCAAGGGTTCGGTGAGTGACGTTGTGGCTGTTGCAGATGGGAAGGGCGGCGCGTTTGCTAGGAAAAGACGCTGACTTTCTTTCCAACGCTACTCAACCGCATCTTCCATTTATGCAAAATCTCTCCAACGAGTAGCATGTCGAAAGTGGTCGCAACGTTCATGGAACGGACACGGCGAAGCACTCAGCGCCTGCGAAGACAGAGAGTGAAGAGGTGGTACGTCGGGCTTTACTGACAGACATTTTCTCTTGTGTCGCTAATGAGTTCCAATCGCCTCTCCAGGTCAAAGCTGGAGATCACGACAAATCACCAGCAGACTTGCTCAAGGACTCGGCGAGAACGCCGGCTGAAAACCAGATCCAGGGTTACCACGCCATCAGAGGCGTTCCCGACTCCCCTACCAGCGGATGGGTGGTCGCTCGATAATGTACATTGCAAGCTGTTGCAACTCGTTCAGCGTGCTCATAGAATACCGCTTTCGACGTCGGGTCTGTGCAAGATGATATCTTAGCGAAGAGATCAAGCTTGAGCTTGGACGAGATGGCAGGAAAACTGAAGCACTACAATTCAACAAAACGAAACCTTGGTTGGGGTACACTGAAAGCTATGCACATGTCAGGGGAAACTAGACGCGCTCCTCTTCTCCAGTGGAGGGCGGACGATACTCGAGGTTTGGGAGGCTGTGCGATATTGTAACGAATCAGCGTCCTTTGCGGCAAATGAACGATAGCCGAGGTCCGACTCACATTCTGACCATCACTTCCTCAAACCCAGGGAATCGGCCAGCGCGAAGGAGGCCAAATTGGAAGACCTTCCTCAAAGAAGACGACTCTCGGAGTTCATTCTGCGGGTTCGTGAATGATGATCAGGCAAGACAGTTTGGGAACGAGACAGAAAAACTAAATACCCATTTGTCGAGTAGGAAGGCAATCTCCACTCGCTTGATCTCTTCAAATCGCAGACTGAAAGATCCAAAGACCTCATAAGGAATCTGTTGGGCGCCATGATCAGTCAGCTGTCTTCGGCACCAGTAATACCTCACTGCTCACATTTTGGACAGTAAGACTCTTGACGATATGATCGTACGCCCTCTCCTTCAACTCGGGCAAGCCGATCTTATCTGCGAGACGATAGATCGCTTTTGCACCGCAGGGCCCGGGAGTAGAAGGACTGGCAGTCATCGCGTGAGGAGTAGGAATGGAAGTGGCGATGAGGTAAGAGCGGCGATTAGGAAAGGGGAATAAAGTGCCATTTTGAGTCGCCAAGTCACGCGCAGTGTGGTAGTTGCTTGCGAGGGGAGAGAAAGTGATGGAGTCGGTGTAAAGGTAATAAATGAGAGCGCGGAAGGAGGTGTATCTAGCAAATAATATGATTCAGGAAGTGTGTGAATGAATGGAAAAAGAAAGCCACGCACGCTGCGTCAGTAACGACGACTTCAAACATCGGTCGCTTCGGCCTGTCGTTCTTCTTCGCCGCCTTCCGAGGAGTCGTTGACTTGGTGTCTCGCTCTGGCGGGCCCGCACGCGCTGTCTCCCCATCTTTCTCGGTCAAGTCGCCAGGAGACTTTCTTGGCATCGGGGTCCTCGACGGCGACGCCGGCGCACTGTGGGCATCAACGAATGGCGCCGAGCCACTGAGGTCGCTTTCCGTCCGCCGCCTTGAGCCCGAGTCCATCCTCCGTCGACTCTGAGTGGTGATTGATCCTCCATCCTGGCCGTCTCCTTTAGCCTCGCCTTCCTCTTCACCCTCCGTCTCGCCGCTGACAAAATGAGCGTCTTCCTCATCCTCTGAAGACGAGACGATCGAAGCTGCCGAAGACGAGGCTTTTTGCTCGTGATGGGAATCGGCCGTTGTTTCGAGTTCCTCGATTTCTGAGAATTGAGAGCCTGATAAGACATCAAAGAAGGGTCAGCGTGCGTCAAAAATCGGCGATACTTAACAGTGAAGCTTGTAGGAAAAGGCTTACCACTCCTGCGACTCTCGCCATCTTCGTCATCAGGCTCGACTTCCGAGTCATCATCCTCGTCCCAATCTTCGTCTTCGCTGTCGTCTTCCTCATAGTCAATCTCATCTCCGTCGCCTTCGACATCACCCGCTGATTGATTCGGTGATGATGGAAGGGATACTGGCTGAGCAGAAGACTCATTGAATCCCGAGCTGAACACTGACGCCAAAAGACCAAAAAAAACTTCAGCTCACTGTTTGTGAAAACGACAGTTCGAAGCTACTCACTCGTATCAAAATAATCGCTCCTTCCAGCTAGCACCTTCTTGGCGGCGTAGAGTCGTCGTTCCCTTTTCTTGCCGTCCTGCGGTCGAATGCGGAAACAGACATCCGAGTAGTCTGGGTCGTCGAATAAGCTGGCATAAGCGTTGACGAGGTCTTTCGGAATGAGTAGTCGAGGAAGAGGTGGCGGAGACGGTGGTGTGGGGGAGTAGACGATCGTGCAGACGATCAAGAAGGCGTCCTGTATGCATAGATACTCAGAAAGGGGTTACCAGGAACTCCAAATGATATTTGCGCACGGCAAGTCGAACAGACGGATTTGAAAAGTAGGCGTCCGAGCGTTTCTGCGAAGCAGCATCAGCGAGTAGGTCTTCAAGAAACGGGCAGAAAAGCTCACCAAGAAGTTTGCGTAGCCCCAGTTTCTTGCAGTATCCGAGAATGAATGATCGTGCGCCTCCATCTGCTTGAAGGTCATCCTCCGGTCCAGACTCCTTGCCTGCAAAATAGCCATCATCAGCGCCTACACCCCCAGTAAGCCGTCCCTGGACGAAAACTCGCCTCGAAAGTAAACTTGAACTTTCCCTCTCTTTTCCATGGCCCCTTCGCATCTTTGCCTCCACCTCCTACATCCTTTCCTCCTTCTTTCCCACCAGCTCCTTTCGCGCCACTCCCATTTACGCCCCACCCAGCCCTTTCTGCCAAACCTTTCTCCTTTTCAGCGGCAGTCGGTTCGCATGAGAGATAGAGAGAGCAATACTGCTCGTGGCCGGAGTTTGGATAGAAGAAGATTTGCCAGCGGTGGGAGTCGAACAAGGCGGACTGTAGGATGGAGTTGTTGGATCAGCAAAAGTTACGCACTGTATGAGGAAAATAGGTACCTTGACACATTTGGATTTTGAGTCGCCCTTCGAGCCCTCAAACAGCTGCTTCAGGTTCGTGACCTTCCAATCGAGAGTCACCTGCGCGGCAGATCATGTGGGGGTCAGCACGTACGAGCTACAGTCATTCCTAGCCCGCGGCGGAATCCTGTGCTGCGGACAACAGGCAATTAGATGAGACACACTGAAACTCACAGAACGAGTTTCGACGAAGTCGGAAGCGAGTTCATTCGCCGCTTGCGCAGCGCGAGTGATGGCAGTCTCGGCAGCGGCGACGGTTGTCATTGTGGCAGCTAGGGGCTGTGAGTCACCCTAGTGGAACAAGATATTGGGTTTGGTAATGAAGATGGTGACTGGAGCTGTCGAAGTGAGTTGGCGGTTTGCTGCCTGGCGGACAAACAACAAATTGAGATTAGTTCTTTGTGCTCGCCAGGAAGGCTGAGGTATCTCTGCAGTTCTACCATCCATGGAGAATGTAGCAAGCTGCTTATTCAGGCATCTCTTTCGTGCTCATATCGCCCAATCGCCCTCTCCCTCGCTCTGCCCGCTGTCGCCCCTCTGAATGACGCGCAGACCTCTCGCCTTGTCCCAACGCCGGACCGCTTGCAACACCCACTGAAAGAACCCAAGAGGTATCGGAATAGCGTTCAGAGCATTTCCGCTGCCGTCAACCATCCTTCAAGCTCGCGCTAGCGGGCTACTCACCTGACTTGCTGAGCTCGGAGCTCTCCGCGACCCTCAATGCGGCTTCTCCTACTGCTTGTATATGAAGAGGCGGAGCTAGTCGGGAAGATGTCGTTAACAATTGAGTATGCCGGAGCGAAGCAGACCCGCCGAGCGTCAAGTGGTTCCGGACCGTTTGCTCAACCTTTCACACGTCGGAGTTGACTTCGCACCGCTGTCTCCCTTCGCACACAATCTGACTTCTTGGGTGTGAGATTTCTTCTCTGAAGTAAAGGAAGTGATTTCTGGTTCATCAAAGGTCTTTGGAGTGCTTTTCTGCTACAGTCTTCTTTTTTCGCAGCTTCGCAGGCGTCACCTTCGCCTGTGTCCTGTCTGTTTCCCTGTGGGGGAGATATCTTGGGGCACAACTTTTCCTAGGTCCCATGAATGAATCATGAGAGGATTGCGATTTTGGAGAGCTGGCGGCCCGTACTCCGTACGGTACGATGTTGCAAAGGTTTACAAGGCTTTTCAGATTGTCAGAGCTTACGGGACAAGTCAAAACGATAGAAACACACACGGCCTGGCCACACAAAACGCGGGTGCAAGCGTAATTACCCGCCAACCAATGTGAGAGCTCATGTGCAAATTTTCGGGCACGGGTGCGAAGGGATGAACTTGAGGTTCTTTCGCACAAAGCAAAAGGTGGTAAGCGAAGAAGGGTTACCTTGATGCTCAAAGAACTCACAACATCCTGAAGAGTGACCTGATTGGCATTCTCGACTGCGACGCGGTCGCCATACAGGCCCAAGCCGTCCTCATCGTTAGTCTAATATACGCCAAGTCAGCATAACTTCACCTAACATCCTCGCAGATACTTAGGATCTACCTGAACCTGATCTCTGGGAAAGAAAAAGAAAGTAGCCGGGAAGTGACTACCATCGTTGTTCACCCAGTCGATCGAGAAATGGTGCGTTTTGCAGTCGAGTTTCCAAATTTTGCTCTCCCCGAGAGATGGGACTTTCGAGGTCGACAGAATATCTGGACCAGAAGCTCCACCTGTCGGTCACAATATGAAAGTCAGCGCCTCCGCGAGGCCTTCAAAAAGTTGCTTACCAGCCGTCGTTCCGCTCAAGAACGCATATCCATCGTTTCCTTTCTTCAAGTTGTCAACGATGAGAGCAGCACCGAGAAATGGATGGGCGGGATCAGGCTCGTTGATTGAGGTGGCGATGTTGAAGTCGTATTTGAGAAGATTGAATTTGGTGCTGGGGAGCGTGACGAGGAGTGGCGTCGAGTGGTTGGGAGACGTCGTGACCGTGTAGACAGGTCCTTCTTGACTAGAGACGAATCCACAAGGCTTAGAATAAACCATCCCGGATCAATCAGACTCTCATAGAAAAGGCTCACGCAAAGTCCCGGGCGACGAACCCAAGCGACTTGGCGCCATGTTTCTTCAGAAAGACACCAATAGTTCCGGTTGCGCTGTTATCGGGCTTTGTCGTCAGTTGAGCGTCCCTTCATCATAGAGATGAAATAGATACCAAGCCAGGTCAGGGCACGAAGCCTTCTTGTGAAGGTCGGCGACGCCATCCGGGAAGCCTGCGAAGGCGAACAAGACCAGATGATTCGTCAGATACGCACTTCTTACATCTCAACCCCCGGACGACTAGTGCTTGGAAAAGTTTGCGTACCTACAGGACCCTCTCCGGATCTGAAGAAGGTGCGGGCCGGATTCGCGAGGTCACGTTCGATCAGCTGCGAAGCACTCCAATGCCTCGTGAGCGAGAGTCCAGCGACGGGATGGAGCGTGAAGGCGACGATGGCGACAAGGGAGCCTTTGAGCATAGTAGGTGTGTTTGAAAGGATTGTGGGAGAAAGTCTGGGACAGGTAACAAATTTGATGATAGGTGAATAGGAGGGAGACGAGCGAACACGGAAAGGCCTTCTCGTACAATTTGAGGATGACTCGCCAGACTTCGTGCAGGTGGAACATCTGACCAGACCAAGATGAGCACTTTATCGAGCGTGATGACGCTAATTCAACTTGCCCGGAAATGATATTGTCTAGCGCTTTCGTGACCGTACTGTCAGTGTCACGTTGACGTTCGTGCGAAGGCCAAAGTCCGCGATGTCTGAGAAGTGAGAAGTGGTGGAGGGACGAACGAAGTAGATCCCAAGTTTTCCATGAATGTGTCACAGCTTTCCTCGTACTTGCATCGCGCCAAGCTATCCAAATGAGAGTGAACTTTGAAGCGTTGAGCATGCGCACCCGGCCGAAGCACGTCGACGAGGAACAGAGTACCAGTCTCGTGGCCGCAGGTTTTCGGCTTCCGCAACGTGTTTCAGCATAATCTCTGAACTTGGAAACATCGTGCTTAATCTGTTGAGCTACATGAGAACTTTATGAACTAGAGCCTCGCAATATGCACGATTCTTCATGCGCTGTCACCACGGCCCTGCGGTGTAGTTCGGGAGGAATGGCCCTCAGGTTTATGTTCATATTGTAGAGTCCTGGAAACCGATTGGGCTTACGACCTCGGAAGTGAATAGAAGAGAAGAAGAGACAGGGGGTGTCGAGCCCCCTTGTGGTGAAGCAAAGCCAAATCTCCGTCGGATGGCCTCCACCTTTCGTTTCGGGTGAGCCGATTGAGAGGTCTACTTTGAAGGCCACATACCCGGAGCGCTGCTGGTCAAGTCCAATACAGCTTTCGTAGGCCTTGGAATCCTTTCGTCTCGACCGTTGATCACTCGCCGTTGCGTTGCTCGCGGGACTCGGAGTGAGCCGAACGAACGCCTCCACTCGAGCTCCCAATAGGCGCCACAGTCTCAGTGCTTGAGCCTCCAGGTCGTCCCAGTTTCCTTTGTTTTGCATTAAGTGAGTGCTCGCTCCACTTGAACATGGTCTTCGAATGCCCACCCGACTGAGTTGAACTGACGCGTTTGCGCTACTCAGATCACCACTCCGCAGTCCTCGACGTCTCGACCCGCATTCGGCTCAGTGTAAGCTCCAAACGAAGCGTTTCTGTGTGGATGGGAATGGGATGGCGCGCCTGCAGGAGGTGGGGACAGTGGTGGGATGGAACAGGATGGGGGCGGACTTGAGTTCGCGCGAGACGCTCGTCCCCCGTCGGCCGTCTTCGCTCGCTCGGTGCATAAGCCCGTTCACAAACGGTTTGAGAGGAGTGACAAAGCTGGAATAATGCAAACGGTTTAAATCGGTGAAAGAGATAAGATAACAAAGCTGACAATTGCCTACGTGAGCAGACATCTCTTTGTTTCGCCAAGCGTTAGCCAGCTCTCGACTACATTGACACCAACACGACTGTAGCATAATCAAAAACCTCGACGCGTAAGCTCAACCCCCAGTTGCCTTTTATTATAGGGCAGGAGATTGCCTTCCGGCGGGCGGTAGCTGGAATCCACTTGCGATCGTTGGCGATTGTCGCGGGCGGACGCAGGAAGCACTTCTACGAGTGCAAACCAGCTACTCATAGCTATTCAACTACTCTTGCAGATTTCCACCTGGACTAAGGTCACAAAGGAACCCATACTCGCGCTTGCGCACCCTCCCCTCTCACCTTCCCTCCGACTTCCCCCACCGACTGCAATGGCGCGACATAACCACACGCCATCAATTCGGAAACCGTCTATCCCCGTCTCCCGACGACGACGTTCCGCAAACTCTCCCCTCCTCCCATTTCCAATCATCGTCCTCCTCCGATCTTTAATAGTCATCCTCCTCCTCTGGTACGAACTCGGCACATTCTGGTGGTCAACAACAAGCTGCACATGGGACGATTCCCCTTCTTTCTCCTCCTCTCACCATTCCATCGGCGATGCGGAATCAACCGTTGGGAAAGCGCCGTTTCATGCGTTGATCCTCGCGGATCCTCAGTTGCTGGATATGAGAAGCTATCCGGGCAGGAATTGGCTTGCGAGATGGTTAGGTGTGAAAGTTACAAATGCTTATGCGAGGAAAGCTTGGAGATTCGTGGTGAGGAGCAAAGGTGGGAATGGATTAGGAGCGGATGGCGTGGTCTGGTTGGGAGATTTATTGGATGGCGGAGTCGAAAGTGTTGAGCCTGCAGAGTGAGCTTTATTGTATCTTCATGCTTGTGCAATCCGGTGGCACACAGAAGTCTGGCCGCTGAAAGATTGACGAATACTAATTTGCTCGTCTTCGCAGGCACGCCTCTTACGTCCACCGCTTCAACAAGATGTTCCCACTCCCTCGCCAGCCTTCTCCTTCTCTCACTCCGACTCTCTCATCACCAATCCCTTCTATTCTCTTGCCAGGAAATCACGATCTCGGCCTCCACCTCCCTTCCACTTCACTCGCATCATACGCCCGAGAACGCTTTACCGAGAGCTTCGGCCCGACTAGTGGAGAGAGGGAATGGGGCGGATGGAGCGTAGTATGGGTGGATTCGATGGCGTTGCTGGAAGATGAAGTTGGGACGGAGGCGAGGGGATTCGTCGAAGCTATTGGGGATCGTAAGTGGCCTTCCCACTCTGCATATACAAGATAAGTCGGAAACAAGGTTAGAAGACTGACCTTCAGCGATCTACAGGACCGAACGACCTCCCTCGAATTCTTTTGACGCACATTCCGCTCTTTCGACCTGAAGGAACCGCGTGTGGGAAGGATCGCGAGCACTCGAGAGATCTTTACGAAGGGAGCGGCAAGAACTACCAGAATGAGTTGGACAAGCCTACGAGCGACTGGCTCTTGCGGACTTTGGCGCCGACACTAGTTTACAGGTAAGCCGTTCTACGTTCCCGGAACGCACACAAGCGTCAATGATACTAAGCATCTTCCGCCTGACAGTGGGGATGACCATGATGCATGTGTCGTAGAGCATGCATTTCCTCAAAGCTCGAAGGAGTCAACGCCGCCCGCTACACGACCAACGATCCGAGAGTCGACCATCAAAGCATTTTCGATGGCGATGGGCATTCACCGACCCGGCTACCATCTCCTTTCACTCTATCCACCGATACAAGGTACTGCTCCCGCCTACACACAAACGAATTGCACACTCCCCGACCAGCTTCATATCTGGGTCTCCATCTACCTCCCTCTCGCCTCCATCCTCCTCCTTTCCCTCCTCATCCCAAAATTATTCCGCGCCTTCATCCACTCACGATCCGTCCGAAAATCGTCTACGGCACTTTCGAACGGTCTCCCGGTGCACAAGCACTCGCGGTCCTTGTCAAAGAAGCTCTTCGCTGGATCAAATACCTACCCGAGCGCTTATGCGAGCTCACAGTTCGACTTGACGAATTCGGAGATTCTAAAGTCGGAAGAAGACAGCGACGACGATGCGGACCAGAACGACGATCAACAGTTTCCCACTTTTCCATTTTCGTCCTCATCTCCCGCTGTTGGGTACCATTCTCCACTTGACTCCGAGGACCTCCCAACCGCCTCACATTCACCTCCCCGTGTTCGACGAGTCTCGCGCGTCTGGGCCTGGGAAGAAGGAGCGAATCCTCTCGCTTCTCCTTCTCTTCCACTCCACTCATCATCCTACCGCCGTCGTAGATCATCTTTCGCCCCTCATCCGGACGACTCCCTCCCCTTCCTCTACCTCCTCGGGCCGATAAATCGATGGGCGATCAGGCCGCTAACAAGGCTACTAAGAACTGGCTGGAGGAAATTCTGGGGGAAGAAAGTGGTGGGTTGGGTCCTGAGTTGGGTGTTTGCGAGGCCGGTTAGGGAGGCGGGGAGAGAATGGTGGGATGTTGTTTGGTATGGAGTAGTGGTGTGGGGAGTTTGTTGGTGTTGGTTCTTATTATAGAATATAGCGAGAGCACTTTCAGTTGGATTTTCGCAGGGAGAGAAACTTGGTCGCGAGCGGCTTTTGGTGTTCATGCACGCTCCTCTTCCGGTGTTGTCGGAGCAGGTGAGCCAATTCCTGTCTTCCATCTTCCCACCAGTGCTCAACTAACTCGCACACCACAGCAGATCGGAAAACCACCCACCGCTTCCATCATCTTTTCAGCCTCTTTTTCCACAACCTCCTCTCATCAGAAGTCACGCATCTATGCGAGAAGACGCGTCCTCCAAGCAAGCGACATCCCTCTCATGTGACTGGAAGTCGAGGGAGGGGGTTCACTACTCGGATACAAGGTGAGCACTAACAGTGTCTTGATGGTGGCACAAGGAGGTGCGTCGAAGGGGAAACTTACGCGGTGAGCATGCAACCCTTACTGCAGAAACAAAGATGGAGTCGGACCAGACATCATTATGTGCGTGTCAGGAAAGAGTAGCTCAGAAATGCTTCAGCTAAAGTGAAAAAGTCTGCAGAGCCGCTCTCGCTGCACTTCCAACAATCCCACGACCTCACCTACCTGGGTTCTCCTCAACCCCCTTCCACTTATTCTCCCAAAAACGAACGAACACTTCCTCTAAAACCGGGCCTTTCACACCCAACCAAGCTTCCTCGCCTACACATTTTGACGGGACGGAAAGCCACTCGCCTTTTCCACGTCTCAGACGGCCCGACTCGACATCAAGCCTGTCTTCTCTCTCGTCCTTGAAGAGTTCTGACAGCGAAGGAGACGAAAGATCTTCAGACGAAGTCCAGCGAATTCTCTTACCGTCCACTTCCACTATCCGAAACCCTTCGCCCGCAGACCGTCGCCCTCGCACCAACACCAGTTCATTCCACGTCGAAGTTCCGCATCGACATCGAGTTTCGCTTTCGTCTTCAGCCTCAACTGCTCCTACTTTCTCCTCCAACCGCAAAGTCTCATCACCTTTACTTCCGAAAGTGCTCCCTACCCAGTCACTCATGTCTGTGATGGCGCCATCAATGGGGCAGGTCGTTAGCGCGGGAAAGAAAAGGGTAGCTCAGATGGACGCGCAAAAATCACCAAAGAAGCGAGCTAGGGCTGGTCTGAAAGACGGAGCTGGTGAGGAATCAGTGATAGACCTCACGGGAGATTCTACTCGAGAGGCAGTGGATGTATTCGGAGTCGGAACGCCTGTGACTTTTCGATGGCCCAAGTACTACGAGGCATATCCTGCAGTGGTGAGCTTCTGTCGAAGCATTCGCGCCTAGATCTCAAGCTGAGGCGGAATGTATAGGTGATCGATGCAGCTGTCGCCGACATTCTTACTCCACCTCACCACCCAGGAAGGCGCCCGCACGATTCTGTTCTCGTCAAAGCTTTACCGACTGGTGCTTACTGGTAGCTTCATTCCCTATTCCCGTTCGCTCACTCGTACTCGAACTGAATGTTTCTTTTCCAGGACCTTCGCGCCTACGTCCTCTCTCACTCGCATCACTGATACCGACAAGCCTACTCCGACCACCTCTGGCAGTACTGTTTGGACCAAAGAGGATCGGAAGCTTTTCCGAGCTGGAGTTGATTTAGCTCTGAGTCCTGAGAAGCTCAGGGAATGGTTGAAGGAACCTACGGCACTCGAGATGGAGCTTCTTCCGAGCATTTTCAAGCCAAAAAAGGCCGAGAAGGCTCTGTTGCATGACATGTTACCGAAAGGAAGTCGGGAAAGTGGGAGCCCAGAACTATTTGGTGACGAAGAATCTGCGATTGAGTGGCGCAAGTCGACGAGGCAGCTGGGGGCGAAGCGAGTGCACTTTGAGGATGAGCTGTGAGGCGGAGGGCCTTATTCTTTTGGTTTGGCAATCTCGTGCAACTACATTAAAGGATATTTGGAAATGTCGAGCGTTCTGTGAGCGTGACGAACGAAAGTCTTGAAACACAGCGACGAACGGCTCGCAATGGTTCAGAGAATTACTCTGAAGTAAACGAGCTTGGGCTTGCACACTGGCTATAAACTTAACTACCTGGGTTGAGTACAGTATGAAAGCTCAGAAATCACTGTTGTCCGACTCCTCCCTGATAAATACTCCTACATTCCCTTCCGCATCCGAACTCGGCACAAACAGTGCATCATCGTCAACCTCATCATCTTCATCTCCTTCATCCGAGCTATAATCCGTAGCGTGAACGATCCCGTTCTTCTTCAGCTGGAGCGTCCTGTGAGTGCGAACAACCTTCTCCATCTTTCGCCAGTCCGTTTCGTTCCAATCCCACTTTGAAGCAGGACCTCGAGCATCCTCCCAGGACATCGTACGAGGGACCGCTTGAATAAGGTGAAAATCCAAGAGCTCGAGCTTGGGAAAAAATGTGGGTTGGGCGAGTGCGGCGAGGAGGGCGTCGTGGGGAAGAAGGGGGGTGTAGTGGAAGTGAAGGATTTTTAGACCATGAGAGACGCTCGGCAGGTGTTGAGAGCGCGTAGGCAGAATGGAGGCAAACACCTCTGGCGTGATTCCCTGGCCGGCAAGCTCGAGGTCACGGAGGTGGGTGAGGGGAGAAAGAAGAGTTGCGGCGGAGTCGATCGGAGAAAGCAGAGCAAGTTCAAGAAATGAGAGGGTCGAAGAGAAAGAAGGGGTGCGCTCGTTGGTGCCAAATATGGCGCAAAGGGGGTTCGATGATCCTGGACTCGACGTGAACGTGAGCTCTCCAAGGACGAGTTTCTCGAGATCGCTACTCCGTGAGCCGCCAACGAGTCCGAGTAGCCATTCGAGCTCTGCTGTGCCGCCGATTTCTGATGAAACCAGATGAAGCTGGCGGAGACGAAAATTGGGATGCGGAAGACCTGTTGGGAGGGTGATTTTGATCCGCCAAAGGTCGAGTGTGGTGAGGGAGTTCCACGCGGTGAGTGACGGGACAAATGGTGAAAGCCAGCCGGAATGCTCGGATATTAGTTGCAAGCCGTTTGTAAGAGTCGGTACGGCCAGTACAAAACTGGAAATCCGGAGGCCTGAAAGCTCCCGTTCGAGCTCGTCCCGTAAAATTTGCTCGCCTTCCTCGTCGGCTAGTCCTTCCTCTTTCGTTCCGACCCTGGTATCGAGCTCCAAAGAATTAACGGAGCCTGTTTGTCGTAATACGTCGATGACCAGTTGGGTGACCTCTGATTGTGGTAGGTTCGTACGCGGTACGACGCTCGTAGCTGGATTCTCCACAGCGAGTGCAGCGTCGTACAGGATGTCCTGTGCGCGAACTTTCAAAGTTCTGACATGCAGTCCAACTCCAGTTGCCTTTCCCTCAGAGCTGGCTAAAATCTGTTTGAGTTGCTCGCCGTTTCCTCGCAAGTCGCCGACGGCGAGAGTAAGTTTCTGGAAAAGATGACGGCGGGCGAAGGGGGCGAGGACAGGGGAGACTTTGAGGATTTTGGAAAGCTGTCGGCGCTTGCCCTTCTGATTCTTTTCTAGGGCGAGGAGCCAGCTGATGATGAGGTCGATTATCTCGGAGGAGAGGGAAAGAAGTCGCGAAGGTTGGTGCAGGCGAGTCGATTTCCGAGTCGCTTGGGCGGTCGGCATTTGAGTCAAACGAAAGGCTGCAACGGTGTCAGGAATCAAGAGTCAGTTGGCTGGACGTGAGTCAGTCCGTGAGCTGCATGCAGCACAGCTTCGGGTCATTCTAACACCGCAACGGGGCCAGCATCACCCCCAAGCCCACCAAGAGGCTACTCACCCAGCTCCTAACCGCAAGGCTCCCGTTTGCGAACCTGGAGTGGATAGAAGCCAGTCGTCCGCTCCGCCAGTCGCGCCTTGGGTCCGTCCCCACGTTCACCGACTCGCTAGTGAAACTCCTCCACCTTCACCCGCTGGACAGATGTACATCCGATCTTACCAGCCCGTAATGCATTTTCCGATCTTTTGGGGTTCAGTGAGGCGTCTTCTACTCAATCGTTGACCTCCCCACTCCCTAAGAGATAGCAAAACAATGCGATGACGCAGTTGCCACCGGCGTTTGCGCTCGCATCCACGCCGCACATTCTCAGCATTGGGGCTCACCGATTGGAGGATTGGCGGGAATGAAGAGGCTGGAGTTGAGCGGAGAAGCTCCCGAGGGCCGCGTTGACAGGCCAGCTGAGACAAGGTGTTAATCGCGAGGGTTGGCCAAGAGGGCGGGGCCGTTGGTCAGGCGAAAGAAATGCCGAACGGTCAAGTGTTGAGGTTTGCACAAAGATGGGACGGAGAGAGGGTCAGAGGCGTTGAGCTGAGTGCCTTTCCGCCGTGCCCCTGAGGATTGAATCCTCCGATGTGGGACAAAACTTTCACTTTCACTTATAAGTTTTCATTGGGCTAGAAATCTTTGCATAACCTGCAGACATGGGGTGCTTGAGAAATAGGTTGCAATATAGGTGTCTAGCCGACAGCAGCTCAACTGCGATAATGTAATTGCTCCGTTGCTTCGACCACTCCGTCCACAGTAAGAGCTCCATATTTGCCTCAATCCTCCTCATCAGCAGTCGGCCGCGGCGTCGAAACCTCATCCTCATCCTCTCCTGGCGGCTCATGTCCATTAACTTGCGGTTCTGGCTCGCTCTCTCGCTCCTCCGCCGACGGCTGCTCCTCTTCCGCTTCCCAGCTATCTCCATCCTCGCCTCCCACTAAATCGTTCGGGTCTATCCGTTCGACTAAAGTAAGGTAGTTCTCTGGAACGAGGCCGACTTCGCCGGTCATTTCAGCGCCATCCATTCGGGCTGCCTGAACCTGATTTCGTGGAGCAAACGGGATGTTAGTCAGATCGGACGGGAAAGTTCGAGTGAATGAAACAAACGCACCCAACCAGCACATTCTCGATTGTAGACAGTAACAAAATCGCCATTCTTGATCGTCATTTCGCTATCAAGTTCTCGCTCGAAGTCGTAAACTGCCGAGTAGATCCCAGGGATGAAATCCCCTGCAGCAGCATCATCTTCGCTATACACGAGGGAATCGTCTTCTTCTGTCCCTGGAAAGTCGGTTTGGTGTGAAGTTACGAATCCCCAGCTGACTGCGAACGAGAAGGTAGGTCAGCTCCCCACCACAAATACTCAAACACAAAGACCATTCCTCACAAGCACTAGACCCAGAAGTCGCAAAAGCGTCGTTCCCAAGAGCCGGCGAGTCAGAACTATACCGACTTGCTCGGTTCTCCGATCCGCGGCTGTTCCTCATCTCGTCTGGCTGCGGCTCGCCATTGAACCTCGGATCCGACCTCTCGAATGCATAATCCCTCACAATCACCAACATTTCTTCTGCTCTCTCCCGCAAAACTGACGTAGAAAGCATCGCTGGTGGCGCTCCCCAGATATCGGCAGCGGCGAGTGAAGCAATTTGCGCTTCACTGGGTAGACGAGGCGACGGGTGAGCGGAAGATGTGGAACCACGATTACTCGCTCGAGAGGCGGCTCGACTTCGTGCAAAGGATGGAGGTCGAGAGAGAGGTTGTGAAGGGAGGCAGGGCGACGGTCGAGCCGGCGGTATCGAGGGAGATGAATCTGAAGACTCGAGGGGTTTCCGTGGTGTAGAAACCGCCGGGACGGCAAAGACTTCTCCGGACTCGGCGTCTTCACCGGCGGGAAGATTTGAGATGCGCTTCGCAGCAGCTACCCGTTCGTCGAGTCGAGCCTTGAGCTCGTCCGAGGGAGGTGTTTCGAGGTCTGGCGGTGGGCGGAAAGAGGAGGAAGGCGATGGAAATAGAGCTGAGGTAGGTGGGGTGTCGAAAAGTTCTGGTGGAAGGACGCCATTCTTGGGGAAAGAGGGGGCTGAGCCGTCGTCGAGAGGGAGCGAAGGAGGTGGCGGTGAGGTGGCGGACAACGAATAATGATGTGAAAGCGGTGTAGGAGAGTCGGTGATGGTGAGACCGGACGGTGATGTGATTGGCGAAGTGCTTCTTTCAGGTGGTGTAGACGTTGTCCGCGGATCTGGCGAATCTAGGATGCGAAGTGGCGGAGGAACGTGTTAGTATTGATCTTCGAGTCTTCAGGTTTGCATGAGTTCGTATCAACGAGATACATTTGGCCATTCTGCTTCCATCCAGGAGCACTGTATTTGAGAGCTCTTTCCCCCTTGTCCCGCAGGTACTGGCAACAGATCGCATCTCTTCGCCCTTCCCGACGTAAAGGAAAGCAAGTGGCCTACGTTCTGTATCAGTAAAGGTCACGCATAATGGCCCCCAGTCTTGCCTGGTGCACTTGGCTCCCGGCCTCGCAGCCGCCGGATGCCTCCAGAAAGTGCCCGACCAAGCCACTCGACCAGGAAATAATAGCACAGTCCCCGAAAAGCGTAGCCCAATCACAACTCTATTGTCTTGAATTGTTTCTGTTTCTTCGCAATTGAAGGATGGCTGCTCCTGTCGTTGCTGGATGTAGGCGCTTGGACGCGTCTGTTGATGGGGGACGATGCACGCTCATGTCACGACGCCATCATTATCCTGCCAAGAGCGCGTGTGGACTATATAGAGCAACTAGTTGACAACCATATGCTCCGAAGGCGCGTCGTACTGAACATGGCCGGCGTAAAGGCCGACAAAGGGCAACGGCGAGCGGAGCTCTCGACAGCTCAGCGAAGACTGGCGGGCCAGCTTGGCTTTACATGAGCTCTATGACCTAGTAGTGGTATGCATCCAGCGACAAGGTAGCCAGAGGGCGCAGATTGAGAGTGCACTCGGCGTGCCCGGCTCGCCATCTCTTGCGCCTCTTTCACGAAGCGGCAGCGTACATCGCACGAACACGACCCTGTAACCGCACATCACTCAATCCAAACTCACAAAGGGAGAGAATTTGAAGTGAGTGATGACCGGCTCGGTCATGTCCGCCTCGCTCCCTTCCGCCAAACTCCCCATCTTTGTCCGCACAGCTGACCAACAACAGCCCCGCCCCCAGCAAGACAGCAAAGCTTCAGCCTGAAAAGCTAAAAAGAGGGCTCACCCGTATCCACCAATCCCAGTCCAACCTCCCCATCAACAAAGTTCCCATCTCCGATTGTTTTGTTGGTGTCCTCCGTTTGCAGGGGTCGCGATGGCTGAGCAGTCGCAGGGAGGGAGGATGAGGAAGGCGGCGGAGGCGTAGTTGAAGCAAGTCCTTCCATTGGATTATATAAGAAGCGAACGAGCGAAAAGACGCCACCCGATCAGTTAAGAGTGCTTCGGTTTGTTGTTGTCGCTAAAGGAGCCAAATCAGAAGCGAGAGGAGATGAGAATCATTTAATTATTTTTATGTTTTCCTCGACAATTTCGCCACGGCGGATGGCGAGGCGGAAAAATTGAGAGATGAGTGAGGGACGCTGCATTCTCTTCTTCTTCTTGATTTATAAAAGGTCGAAGATCTTGATCCGGGTGGCGGAAACGAGAAGGCTCCCGTTCCTCGCGCGACGCCGCGACGGTCAGCGTGCGGCGTCTCGCGGCGTCGGTGTTCGGCGTATAGCCAGGTCAGCAGCCACCCATTGCCACCAGGCACTACGAAATAATATCGTTCATGAATTGGTTTGGAGCCTGGCTGTAAATGTGATGTAAATTTTGTGCCCAGCTTCCACTACGAATTACTTCGCAACGCGCTGGTGTGGAGCAACTAAAACACTAAGGCGGCAAGCTCGAAAATTGTCAAGTGACTGGGATTCACCTTCTAACCGACTCGCTAGTACGGCACAGGCTTCAACTTCGTTCGTTGTGGAAAGGCAGACTGGGAGGAAAGCATACCAGCGTCTCGGGTGTCACACGGAGCCCCTGACTGTCGAATCATATAGCTTTGAGATGAATACAGCTAGGCGGCGAGTGAGTCTTTCGGTTCTTGCCGGTTCGAGTCTAGCTTGCATCGCGAGTGCTTCGCTGCAGAGAGCAACCGCTGCGAAAGTGAGGCTGAGCGCTGACTCTCAATTGTGATGTCGCCGATACTTATAAGATAATGAATGAGAATGAGGTGCAAAAGTATTGCATAGCCTAAGCTACGGTGCTTCAAAGATGGTTGAACAATTGTTGTCGAAGTAGAGCGCCCTCATTCCTTCCAAACCATGAGCGGGCAACTAACGCCTTCGTCCTTCGCCGTGCCAGTAAGGTCGACCTCCACATACGGAGAATTCTCATCATCCCACCAAATTCCTTCGAGTTTCATCGAACTCTAGGTCAGCAGAAAGATCAACAAATATCGAGTGAACGAGAGGCTTACCTTGAATGATGACTGCACCTCCAGCAGTCCAACTGGCACTCTTCTCGGGTAGATAAGGACCAAGCCTTTTGCCCTCCGCGGTGATGACAAATAAAGAAGCGAAGGACAAATCTATCGCCTTGAACGTCGCCTGGTTCTTGACCTTTCTTCCATCAGGTTGGAACTCGATTTCTTTTGCAACGACGCCGTTGCCGGTTTTCAGGTTAGGAGTAACGTAGGGGCCGTTGATATTGATGTAGTTCGGGCCGCCTTTGGGCTCTTGGAACGTATTAGGTACTTGAGCTTCAGTAGATGCCACTGCAAGGGGATTAGGAGAAGACTTGTGAGAAGTGCTGCAAAAATGTGCTCACTCCCGGGGTTCAATGGTGATAGGCTTCGATTTGGTGGGGTGAGATGTATGGTGAGGAATTATGAAAGCATCCGAACTGCTTGCTCCATAAATTGAATTATCATCGGAAACCCGCTCGCCGCACTGGACCGCCTGGCAGTAACACCAGCGTCCCTTTGTTTTGGCGACGATGGAATTCCGTCTTTGATATGGCCTCATTCCCGGCTACATACAGATTCAGCGTATACTAGATTAAGCTAGACGTACCGGCTTCCCCGACACGAGCGACCTTCACCGAAGACAGTGCATCGTACCTTCGTTTCACTCGAAGGAAATTTTGCATGGTGGGAAGATGTGAGCATGCCTCAAAACTTTCGCCCTTGCACTCACCTTTTTATATCTCAAAGGTGGTTAGTTTTTCGTTCAAACAACATACAGTCCCTGCTGAGAGACAAGGCGGACGGTACTCAGGGGGCGAACCGTTGCTCGTCCACTTGGCGTCCAAGACTTGGCTCCGTACATCTTGGATGGATTCATCGCTGAAGTGGCTGCTCCCGGTTCCCTCGGGAGCTCTGACAGCTTTGTTTCTGCCTCAAAGCGTACTGTTGATGCTTCCATGTCAGCTTCGTGCTTCCAGAAGCCAGATGCCGTACACAACTTGGACGGGGAACAAAGATCTCTTTCTGGTTCCTTCTTTCGTCTCTCTTGCTCAAACCACCTCTCATACTTTGATAATTTCCCCAACCCGCGAGCTACCATTGACATTCATCTCCCGGTCGCCAACACCTTCACCGACATTTTTCCATCTGTCGCACCGTTGTCCCACAGCTCCCAAGCGCGATGCTGTTCACTTCGCTTCTCTTGTCCATAATTACCCTCTCCCAGATGGGTAAGTACGACTCAGATTCCCTCCTCGCTCCATGGTCCTATGTGCCTCAATTCTGACTGATTTTCGCATCACGCAGGTTCAGCACGTCCCACCGCGAGCGGCCTTCAAAAGAAGAATTTTGATGGTGCACAAGATGCTTGGATCGCCTTCGCAGACTTGATCAAGCCCAACTGCGATTCCGAATGTTCAGACGCTCAGTACGGGGCTGGGGTGCGTACTGTGTCTGGAGACGTCGTGAGGCAATGGGTAAAGAGATGGGCTGACTCAAAATCTTTTTCTTTCTTCAGGCATGTACTTCGGAGAAGTGCCTCTGCGCACCAGCTGGAACCACGTTGGATACGGATATGGTGACCTGTTGGCAATGCGTCTCACCTGGAAATTCGGGTACAACACAGGCGGACAAAGCCTATAACAGTGAGGACGCAGTCAAGCCCTCTCGTTGTGAACGACACTTACGCCTTCTTCGTTGAAGAGTTCGTGGACCTCTGCCTCGCGGACGGAGCTTATGAGACGTACACGCCTGCGCCTACCACGAAGCCTGTCAGCACGAAGCCAGCCACAACGACGAAAGTCGCGACGACTACTTCCTCTCGTCTCGCACTTGTCTCCGCTGGTCCGGGTCCTCAGGCCACCTCTTCTTCTAGGAATCCCGCATCGACTCCAGCTGGAAGCACTTCGGGAGGCACGAGGTCTAGAATTGTCGGGTTGCAAATGGCTGTCGCGGCAAGTATAATTTTGCTCGTCGCTTGAAAATTGCCCACGCGTGTCCTTTACTGAGGCCTGAAGCATTTTTGGATAAGCTGTAGAATTTGAAATTGGTGTTAAAATTCATCCTCAGTCAGCCGTTTGAAAGTTCTTGCTCACTTGTACATGTAGCGATTTCGCCGACTTCACTTGTTTTTCTCGCTCATTCGTCCCTGGCCCGCCTACACATCCAGATCATCCCCGAAGAGGAAGTATGAGGGTCATCTAGTGCAAAGACAGCGAAAAAATACCATTCTGTTTCCTTTCAGTATTGGGAGCGGAGGTGAGAGTCGTCAGGGAGCGGACAGAGAAGCGAGATGGCGGCGTGGATTTGGGCACGGCTTCTTCTTCAAGACTTCTATTTAAGCAAATCTTGGTAAAGTGATGGAAAGGGACTGACCGTGATAATATCACTGTGGTACCTCACTTCCTCATGCTCAACCGCAATGCTCATGCTCTACAAGGCCGTCGCCTCGCCTCTCCCTTGCCGTTACTCAAGTGAAGGCAAGCAAGTAATTTCAATCTTTCGTCCCCCATCTCTAAGTCTTCATCTCCTCCTACCC
>JASZXU010000317.1:0-25640 GCA_035521515.1 Phenoliferia sp. Uapishka_3 | reverse complement strand
CGCATAAACCGCCAATCCAACCATCGCCAAGAAATGCACGAGGGGGAAAAGTCGGTCTAGGAGAGTCTTGGGTGGGGCGGGAGGGAAGGGAGAAGCTGGTGGTACCATGCCTGGTGCGCCGGGCATACCTCCCATACCGCTCATGCCCGGGAACATTCCTCCGATACCGAGTCCGGGTGAGGCTTCACCGGGTACTCCGCCCATTCCTCCGCCACCTGCCATCATCTGTTGCATCATTTGTGCAAACATGTCGGGTTGTCCGCTTGCGTCGGCACTTGCTCCTCCCATGCCACCGAACGCGGAGAAGGCGGCGAATGGATCTGTTCCGGTGTTGGTGTTTGTGTTGTTTGGAATGAGAGCTGGTGATTTTGGTAGAGTTGATAAGTCGACCTCTACTGGATCGTCGTCATCGAAAGAAGGAGGAGCGAGAGAAGAAGCAGCCGGAGTGGATGAGGATGAATTGGAACGCGTTGGGGAGGTGAAGCCTGCAAAGAATATAGTTAGTAGAGGAGAAAACAAGCAGGGGAAGGGATACGTTACTTTGATCTGATATTATTCTCTCTCCTCCTGCTGCGCCAGTTATTCTTTCCAATCTTTCTTTCCCCTTTGCGAGTAGTCGAGCTTGTCTCGCTTTTCTTGCTTCATCCGCTGTAGTTTCTGCCATCTTTGATTAACGTCCGAGTGAATGCGAGCAAAGTTCAAAGTCCTTATTGCGGCAAGAAGAGGCTGCCGGTTCAACTCGGCTTATCCGGTGATGATCGACTGCAACAATTTCGCGACTTTGGCTCGCTTTCCATCCCGCTCTTTTCTTCCCCATCAATTGACTCCACAATGCCGCCATCAGATTCGATAAGGTCAAGAAAGTCACTTGCACCAGTTGATCCTATCACTCCTTCTCCAATCGAACCTCCATCTCCAGCAGTACAACCTCGACTTCGCGCAAAGTCGGACGTGGACGAAGATGGAATTCATCACGAGTACGAATTCGGTGGTCCACCTGGTGTTGTAGGAATGATGGTCTTCTTTCCCTGTCTATTCTACTATCTCTTCATATGCTTGACTTTGAACGATGGTCAGTCCTCCCTTTCCTGCCAGCTGTCGGGTTTGATCTCGCGCGCGATCAACAACCAACCCAACTCCGAACGCGTCCTGAGCGTCGCGCTTGGGCTCGCGCCATCAGCCGGTGTATTCGTACCTAGCTGACACTTCCTATCTATTCAGGCAAATTCCTCAAACCGATAGACGCATCAAGTCTCACCGGGCCCAACGGCTGGATCGAATTCGCTAAAAACATCGCTTCCCTCGTCCGAATCGTACGCTGTCTTCCCCTGTCCTCTTCCCTTTCCATCTCCTGCACTAATCCACTCTTCTCATTTCTCCTCTCCTCCAGCATGCAGCTCCCACCAAACGAGCAGCCGCACTCTACTTCTCCCTCATGGCTCTCCAACTTCTCCTCGCCTTCATCATGCCGGGACTAAAACAACAAGGACTCCCAGTCGGTCAACTCGGCGGTCGAACCCTCACCTACAACTGCAACGCCTTTTCCTCTCTCTACGCCACCGTCCTCATAGTCGGAACACTACATTTCACCGGAGTATTCAACCTCGCCGATATCATCGACTTGTACGGACCACTTCTTACCGTCGCTTCTATTTCTGGTTTTGCGTTGGCAGCAGTGGTTTATGTTACTGGGGAGAGGTATAGGATGTCGGGGAATTTGATCTATGATTATTTTATGGGGAGTAGTTTGAATCCGAGGATTGGGAGCGTGGATATTAAGATGTGGGCGGAGATTAGGATTAGTTGGACGCTGTTGTTTGCGATTGCGATGGGAGCGGTGGCGAAACAGTATCAGACTTATGGGTATGTTAGTCCGAATGTCGCGTTGTTTGCGTATGGCACTGGGTTGTATTTGAATGCTTGTGCAAAGGTGAGTGGGCGTTTGAAATTGAGAAGGGCGGGATGCTGACTTCACTTTTTGGGAGTAGGGAGAGCACTTCATTCCTCAAACTTGGGGTGAGTTCTACTTTCTTTTTCCATTCCCCAATATCTACTAATTACTCCTTTTCCTTCTTCCAAAAAAAAGACATGAACTTTGAAAAGGTGCGTCTTGCGAATCCCACTACCTCCTACAAAAATGCTGACCTTGATATCCACCCACCCAGTTCGGCTGGCTCCTCAGCTACTGGAACTTCGCCGGAGTTCCCTTTTCCTACGCCTACCCCGCCATCTACATGGCAACCCACGATCCCGCTACATACCGTTACCCAACCTGGTTCATCTCCTCCTTATTCATCATTCTCACTTGCGCATATTGCGTGTAAGTCTTCTTCATCCTTCCCATTGCGAGCTCAAATTCAAATTCTTCATACCCTGTCCACCCAAGGTTCGACCTCGCAAACGGTCAAAAATCCTGGTTCAAAGCCTCACAAACTGGAACTTACATCCCACGACACACGTACCCTCAAATTCCCGGAACAGTCATTGAAAACCCTCAATTCATCCAAACTAAGAGGGGCAGACTTCTGATCAGTGGTTGTTGGGGCGTTGTTCGCAAGCCGAGTGAGCTTTCCTTTTCGTCCGATACAAACTTGCATGGCCCTTTGCTGATGGTGATTTACGTAGACTACATCTCGGATTGGATTCAAGCTTTGTGCTGGGCTTTGAGCACTGGGTTTGGGAGTAAAATCCCTTACTTTTATCCATTGTTTCATCTTACGATGTTGTTGCACCGAAATGCGAGGGATGATGCGAGGTACGCTTCTCACAACTCTTTGCATCACTCTGATTGCTTATTCACCTCCTCCATCATGCAGATGTGCGAGAAAATATGGCGCAGAGTGGATTGAGTACCAGCGTCAGGTTCCTTACTCGTGCGTTTTCGACCCTTTTTGAGACTGAGCTGAATGCGACGCTAATTATGTTTCCTTTTCGCACTACAGCTTCATTCCTTACGTGCTATAGACGAAGTTGGACATTCCTGGGATTATAGATTATACTGCATTATGAGGCATCACATACCGTAATAACACTCTACATCTTGCCAAATCTCCCCAAGGCCTTCTGGACTTCCCTATTCCTGCTTTTCTTCGACCTCAACGACTGACCTCTTTGGATGCCTATGGATTCGAATACAAGAATTGTCAAACGTACAACACGAGATACGCAGAAGGACCGTGCGAGCTTGCCCCACACTTCCTCCTTTCCTCTTCCTCCTCTCCCTCTCCCGACCTCACCAAGCAAAAAATGAGCGCCTCACCTCACCCACCTAAGCCACTCCAGCAAACGACTCTAGACGGTCGTCTCGCTCGCCTCCAAACAGTAATCGACGGAGGAACGCACGACGGTCGCGACGGCCTTTTCTTAGGAAAAGGTCGCCTTCCCATCGAGCTTTTTTTACTCACCATCGCTCACCTCGAGGATTGGAGAGATGTAGTACTTGCGAGTCATGTGGCTGTTTATTGGCGAAAGGTGCGTTTTCGCGACTGACACCAGAGGGTGTCCGGTGGGGAGGATGTTGCACCTGACGTTGAGATTGGGTCGCGCAGGCCATTGTCAATCATGCTGAACTTTGGACGGAGCTGGAATATCTTGATCCTGCGCTGCTTGAGAGTGTGGATCGCGCGAGAGTCGTCGCTGAGAGGTCAAAAGGTAGGATCCTGGCTTCGGCCCGGGGCGCGTCAGACGCAGCAGTGCAGGACAAGCTCACGGGGTTTAAATTCGCAGGTGGATTGAGAGTTTTGACTATGGATGTTAATGCGTCTGGAGAGCTTGCACTTGATTCTCTTCCTGGTATGCCTTTCCCGTCTGAAAGAGGATTCGGCGCGCTGACTCCCTCCCAGTGCTCGCCTCGACGCGTCAAGTGCTTCGCGAAATTTCGAAAGCTGGGGCCCACAACCTGAAAACTCTATCTCTCGACCTCATGGGCTACAGATTCGTAGAGGACCACGAGACGCCCTACAACCTAGTCGCTCTCCTCGCGTCCTTCGTCCAGCACTCTGCAGTCAACCTTCGCACTCTGTCCATCACCTCGGAACTACCTCGTTATCCCTCTGGAGCGCCGTTCCTCTCCAACTTGCCAGACCTTCATGAGTTGACTTTGACGAGCGATAATGGCGATCCGGCGAGTTTGGGAATTCGCCTTCCGGATTTTTTGACGAGTTCGGCGAGCTTCGCGGAGAGTCAGATTACTAGTTGTGCGCTGAGGTCTCTCACGCTGTCAGGTCAGTCTCTTTTTCTTTCGAGGCTTTGACCTAGTGTATCCGGACCGCTTTGATGGATTTTGATTCTCCGCAGGCTCATCTTTGACCGACCCGACCTACCCTTCTCTTCCGAATCTCGAGACTATCAAACTCTACGACGTCAAGTGTTCGAACCTTTTTGCCCTCCTTTCCTCCTCCAAGCCCGTCACTCTTTGGCTTCTCTCCGTCCACTCCGAACCTCCTTCCAAATTCTCCCCAGCACCAGCAAACGACGCTCCTAAGGACGCCACGCCAATCCTCGCCCTCCCGTACCTCAAAGACCTCCAAATTTGCGGCGAAAGTCCACTGCTTTGGAATGCACCTACCAGTACGACGGCAGATTTCATGACGGAAGTTCCTCAATTAAGGAACTGCAGTTTTGGAGAACAAGAGGTTTTTGATGAAGATGCGGCGTGCGATCGAGGAGAAAGTTCGACGTTTGATTCGGTTCAAAGGTTGACCGCGGAGAACCTTTCGTCCTTCTTTCGTACGGCAACGAACATTACTACTCTCGACCTCTCGGGAACAAACGTGAACACCCAAATGCTTTCGACTTCTTTAACTTACTCCGCCTCTTCTCTCACCACTCTCAACCTTCGCTCGACGGGAATTACCGACGCTCTAATCGATCAACTCCACTCTCTCGTTCCATCTCTTTCGAAACTCGACGTTCGCAATCCAGAAGGACGCGTGACGATTCCAGCTCTCGCACGAATGGCTAATCGACTTCGTACCGCCGCTCCCATGAGGCGTTGGCTAGGCGCTTTCCGTCTTCGTATCATCGCCGACAGGCCTTTCCCTACGCCTTCCTCCATTCCGAACGGAAACCCAACTCCCACCCTCGCGACAATCACAACGGAGCTCAGGAACGCTCTCGCCGTTCTCTCGACGACTCAAGTCAATCTTCTCGCATCTTCTTCTCTCGTACTCAATGACCCTCCCAACGCACTTCAATTCTCCGTATGCAAGCCAGAGATAATCTCGCTTTCGACGCAGAACTTCCCAAAAGGAACCGAGGCCAGTGGCGATCCGAAAAAGGCGAGGCTTCCGGCTTCGCAGACGTTGGTGGATGTGGCCAAAGCTGTGATGGTGAGGTGGCAGCAGAGGAGGGAGAATGAGTGGGCGATTGAGTGGTGTAAGGATAATGGGGTCAAGCTGAGTTGGAATTTGTGTGAAGTTGAGGGGTGTGAGTGTCCAGATGATCATGACGAGGAGTAAACCTGGCTGTAGACCTGCGTGCGTAATTTGAACAAACGCTTTTGCTTATGCTGCATTGCTAAAAAAATCGCGCCTGAATTTATGGAGAGCTCTTGAAGACTATACCAAGGCGAAAGACATCGACGACCGGCGTTAAAGTCCAAGGCGGCGACTTTTGCGCTCTCTTCCCGCCGCTTCAGATTCGCGATCCTTTCTTTTCAGATTTCTCACGTCTTCAATCAGCCTTCAGGACAAGACCTCTCCTTCAGGATTGTCTTGCGCGCCACAGAACGTACAAACGCCCGCCGCGCATGGGGCAACGCCAGCATGGGGGATCGTTTGAGAACCCCACAAAGGTTGGGAAGGGGAAGAAGTTACTGGACTGCTGAATTATCTTATCGGTCTCGCGGTAGAGTCGTATGAATCTACAGAAAGTGCGAGGAAGAATGTGATACAAAAGTTTTTCACCCTGCACACTGTTTCGTCTTTTCCGCTTCACCAACTGTTTCGTCTCTTCCGCTTCACCCACTTGCACTCATCGACTGAAGTGATATGGATGCTCTTCCTCCATTCCTCCAGCGCTGGCACCAAGAAGAACCTCACAAGCACCGATGGCACGCCACTGTGCTCAACTTGCCCATCCGCTCCCAGCACATCCTTCTCAAGTGTGTCCAGCCATACGCGGAGGTCGTTCTCCGAGAGCATGAGAAGCCCTCTTAATGCCGCACCGGAAATAATACCACGGGAGAGAAAATTCGAAGTGTACTCGGCAAGATGATGGCCCTTCGGTTTAATGTTGCGGAGGTTAAGGCGGAGTTGTAGAGGGAAATCTGATATATCGAGTAATGTGAAGTCTGGCTTCTTCCAGGTGACCGTGTTTGGAGGTCCGAGTGATTGTGGCAATAAGAGGGGATAAGTGTGGTCTGGGAACTCAGCCACTCGTGGCGCTGAACTGGTCGACACTACGTTTTCTCGCGCTTTTCCTTTCCCCTCACACTCTTCGCCCGACTCCGTCCTCAGAAACCCCATCTCATCATCTTCCGCCACATCGTGATTATGTTTGCCGAGAACCTGGACACAACTCCAGATTTCCAACTCGGAGTTTCCCTTCCTTTGAACAACGATGGAGAACCGACACTTCGCGGTGGAACTGTGACGAGCTCGCGTGCAAGTCAATCGAAATTGACTGCTTCGGATTGAAGAGCGTTTTTCATGCACGACATAAAGACTGAAGCCGCGTTGAAGGGCAGCGGCCTGGGCAAGAACTCTGAAGGTGGTGTGATCGGGAGAGCAGATTGAGTTGTTGGGGAGCGGGAATTGGAGGCGAGAGGTTTCAGAGGACATTTGTTGTGCGAGGAGATTTACCTCCTCTGCGGGAGTTTGTGATAGAGTGGAAGAGGGGGTGACGGGTGTGAATGTGTCTCGAGCTCGGACGGTAGAGCTGCCAGCAGCGAGTGCTTTGCCGACGTCGGGATCCTCGGCGTGTGAGTGCCGATCAAAGTCTCTCTCTACATTGACGGGTTGTCCAGCAATATCCGAGCTTTCCTCTCCCGAGCGCCGCTTGCCAGCCCGTCGTTTGACCACTATGGTGAGGTGAAAATTTTTCTTCCTTTCCTTTTCCACCACGTCCTTGCCGGGGCCGGAGGTTTTCCTACGCTTGAAGCTTGGGGGCGGACTAGTTGGATCACTTCTGGTCTTCCTGCAATGCATGAAGCAAAAGTCATGAGGTTTGAAATTATCAGAAAAAATCAGGTGAATGCTCACCTCTTCAGCGACGTAAATTCAACCTTGCTTTCCGCAATTACTGGTAAGCTCAACTCCGGCCCTAATTCTGGAGACATGTCTCCCTCAAACGTATAAGGTCCCAGTTCCGGTGACACCAAGCGCTCATATATCCTCTCCGGTGATATCGTCTCCTCATCACCTTCCTTGGCGACGTCCTTCTTGTTTCGTTTCTTCTCCTTTCGGTGACAGGACGGACCTGGAGCCAAGTTGGCGAGAGTGGAAGAAGTGGGAGAGATTAATGAAGAATGAGGTGTGAGTGTCGGCAATGTTGGTGGAAGGCTAAGAGGTCCCAGGGGGTCTTGATGGAGGTGATGGTGGTCGGCCCAGGCTGAAGAGAAGGGAAGAGGTGCAGCAAATTCAGGAGGGAAAGGTAGGTTGGCGTGAGTCGAGCTGACAATAAGAGATTCACCCCTTGCGGGCGGGACGACATTGGTATTCAGAGCGGGAGGGCGAACGTAGGGGCCAGCGGAGACGATGATGGAAGGAGCCCTCGGCCTGATTGTGCCGGTGTACTCATTTGGTTGGTCATCTACTCGCTTGGTAGGTGTTATTTGCCATGCACGGGCGCGGGAGGTACTGGGTCGGTTTGTGAGCTTCCGCTCAGAGTCGGTACGGGGGTCGCGGTGAGGCATGTCGTGCGAGCGGATTTGTGTGTTCGTCGCTTCACTTTGTACAGGCACGGTAAGAGCACGCTTCAAAGCTGATGAAGCCTTCAGCAAGTGCTCTTGAGCGACCTTGATCAAGCGAGTGGTCCCAGACGCCAGCATTGACGAGGTGGCGTCAATCTCACAACTACGTCGTTTCTGTGAGAGGCGTCTCTCGGAGTCGACGATGATCTTCCAGTGGCTGACATGTGACTGCGAGCGCAGTCGAAATCTAGACAGCATAATTTCATGGGATTCTGAGTCTCCAGCGCAATGTGTTGCGACTCGCAGGGCACAGCGCTGGGTCCTCGCGAGTTTCATTCCTTTTTCCGTCCCCACAAACGTGAAGCCCCACCTGACCTGGAAACGAATATCCATTGACGTCCATAAAGATGGACGATCTATTTCGGCTCTGAACCGACTCAAGGTGAGGATATGAGTCGGCCTTTCTGTCCCCGTCTCTCTCTTCCCCCACTCCACCTCACTTCACCTCGTTTTATAACCTCGCTCCTCCTTGAGCACTCCACCTCAATTCTTTCTCCAACAAAAGGAATGCTTCCAAGCTTCGACTCCGATCTGCCTGTGCGTTTATGTCGACGGTAAGTTCACCTCTTCGTCGCCGCCACAGCCCTACCACGAGTGCTTACTTCGGCTCTCCCTTGGCCATACAGAGCGCATTCACCCTCCGTTTGTACTTTCTAGTCCATAACTCACTCTAGCTGACATCGTTCCTATGGAACCCCCAGGTCCCTTCCCCACGCCCTGCCCAACTTGGTGGCTCGGCGCACACGCCTCGTCTCGTGACTCCCGCCCGAGTAGAGACCATGTACGTGCTTGCTGCTCGGTGTGAAGTGACAGCGTACTGAGATCCTCTCTTAATCTGACCAGGCCACTGTGACCCGAACTCATCTATCTCCATACCCCTTTCGCGTTCATCTCGCGCTGGACGCACCGTCGCCACTCGACACCTCCCAATCTCGGTCACGGACTACTTCGGGGTCTACTGTTGGATCTTGCTGATAGGTGAGTATTTGGTTGTCGACTACTCTCTGGCTTCCCTTTTTGACAATGACTCTCATCCTAGATATGACCGGCATTAGGTCGGCTCCGTGTGCAGGTTGGATTATACTTAGTAAGCTCAAGAGTAAGGCCTTTTCCGACATGATGACTAGTCACATGGGGATTACGCTGCGTTGAGCCGAACTGTAGACGTCAACTGTAGTGTTCCCAGACGGGCCTAAAGATAAGCTCAGGTGCAAAGTCCTTTCGATGCGTTGACCTAGTCGCGTGGAGATTGTGGCAGCCTTGAGTCGAGCTCTGGACGTTCCCTGGGACACATGGTTAGTTTCGGATAGTTAAGTAAGCTCAAGCGTTTATCTCTTTCGTTCCACGATGACCTAGTCAGGTGGCGATTGTGGAAGCTCTGTAGGCAGCGCCTGCGGGGTCTCGGGTAGTTGAAAACTTGAAGATTCTTTCGCACACACACCTTGTTTAGTTTCAACTTGCTTAGTCTGGAAAATAAGCCCTTTTTTTTTCCAAAAAGATGTCGCCCGACTTTGAGAACTTTGAACTAGGCTTTGCGAATGAAAAGTTGGCCATCGGTCGCGACTTCCTTCGCTCCTCGTTGGGTGCGCTTTGAATCCTCTCAGTGCACTCGCAGCGCTGGTAGATGTATCAACACTGATGATTGCTTGCTCAGAGTCTTGATTCCCCAATACCAACTGATCATTCATCAGCGCGTTTTCTTTCCCTTTCCTGCTGCCGTTTTGCTGAGCGCGTCGAGCCCTTGCACTCCAAGCCAGGCATACAGCAACAACCCGAGAGCCAAGATCCAACATTGAGGGAGATTAAATGTAACACTTCAGTATTTTCAACCAAGCAATAAGAGTCTCATCCTACCCAGCAGCGGGTGATTTGGACATTCCGCTGTTCCCTCTCAGCGTCCCCCACTAATCGCCCTCCTCTCCTCCTGCATCTGAGCAGAGAAACTCTGAATATAATCTTTGCTGACACTGCGTCCAGAACTAGCTACGTGCTCCAATCAGGCTTTTAGTCGATCCTCGAGGTGTTTGTAGGCCATTGCGAGGCCGATGGACTCGCCGCGAGGAACTCGGTCGAGAGATCCTAGTCCGAGCTCCATTTTTTTTCTGTCTATAAGTGGTCATTCAGCAAGGAGATAGAGTGAGAGTGGAGAGTGGAGGGTGGAGAGGACAAACGAGCGTCGGGGTTGTCTGGAGCCTCGAAGATCTCTCCTTCTTCGAGGAAGAAGGGAAAGGAGAGGAACAGG
Source organism: Phenoliferia sp. Uapishka_3 (assembly GCA_035521515.1). Classification (NCBI taxonomy): domain Eukaryota; kingdom Fungi; phylum Basidiomycota; class Microbotryomycetes; order Kriegeriales; family Kriegeriaceae; genus Phenoliferia; species Phenoliferia sp. Uapishka_3. Next base: position 15,486 of record JASZXU010000317.1, on the reverse strand, counting down.
TTTGTGCACCGTGGATTTGGATTTGTGTAAGTCTTTGTGCTGTAAAGTCTAAGTCTTGACTTTTGCAGTAACTCGTCGCACCGACACCAGCATTGTGAAAAAGGAACTCAAATTAGCGACGTCAGCCGAAAAGAATCCGTCAAGAATCTCACCTCCATCCACCCTTCCTCGAAATATGCATTCATTCCTTTCCCGTTCCATCTTCGAAAGAATCAATCCGCCCTCCGGAGTAGGTGGAGCTGTACAAGCCGGTCGACGGTCGAACCCTGCGTGCTCGCACTTGCCGAAGGAGGGTCGCTCGAGGTTGCCTCTCCATCGAAAGAAGACGTCGAAGACTCCGGGTGTACCCCTTCCTCCCTCGCTTTCTCAGCGACCGGTTCCTCTGCGTCTTCTCCCTTCGCCTTGCGCTTCTCCCTTCGTTCCCCAGCCTCATCTTTCCCAATCTCCGTCCCCTCTTCATCCTCCTTCTGGCCGAAAGTCCTCCCCACAGCAACTCCTTCTTTCGACATCATCGTCACCCCACTACCTTCCACCCCCACCCAAATTTTCATGATTATTTGAACGCGAGCGTCGGGAGTGACGCAAGCGGCGCAAACGAGCATATCAAAGTCGTCCGTGTCCAGTGGTAATTTGTTCGCATCGGCGTGGGTCCTAAAGGAGCAGGCATGAGGGAGCCAATCTGGTGTCCAAATATCAGGTCTCAGCTTCCCCACACGACGCGTCGAAGTGAAGAAGATAGTCAAACGCACCCCCACAACAAATACACTGATACATTGAATCTGTCTCCGTATGCGGATCATAATCCTTTCCACTAACGTAGAACATTCCTCTGAAATCCTTGTCGTAATTATTATCGGCATTTGGTGCGGCGTCCGAACGTGTGGAGATGGAACAGCAAGAACCGGCGCCCTTTTTGAGGTGCCGCAATCATAGCGGAAATCTGCTCGCATGAACAGTTTGACCAGCTCGTGTTCTCTAGAGTGGATTCAGAATTAAATCAGCCAGCCGGTGATGTGGATTCATCCCGAGAGGGCGCACAAGTGACAGGCGATTGAATGTGTGCAAGAGGCACAGACGCCGGCGTAGTTGAGGCGAGTTTAGCAGGCGAAAGCTGTTCGTGGTAGTCATCAGTTTCGGCGTTTGAGGCTGCTTCTGATGGGGTCAGGTGCGAGTTTGAGCTTGGAGGAGGAGGGCGAGCGAAAGTTGTCGAGGTGGAGGATAGGGCACGGACAGGAAGGGAGGAGGAGGAGGATAGGCTGCGGAAGGAAGTTGGCAGGATGGATTTAAGCATCCTTTTGTTGACCTTTTAAGTCCTTTGAGGGCGTTGAGATTACTTGGCGCAAGGCGTACAAGGAAGGAAGTTGACATCCTGCGGCGACGCACTTCTTTCCCTTCAACGTTGCACTCGCCAAAGTCACCCTCCCTCTGGAGCTGAATCACGACGAAAATGAATTCCATTCCAGCATCAGTTCCAACTCCACAAGAGTTGGCTTCTCTATTCCGTCTCGGAGGAGGCTACGATTCACTCCGTCGTCAACTAATGGCAGACTTCCTGAACTCAGTAAGTCTCCTCAGCGTCATATATTACGCTACAGCTGAACCTTTCACTCAGCCCGACAAAGCCACCTTTGACGCCCGCCTCGACTCGATCATTCCCGTAGCTCTCTCCCGTCCAACTCCATCAACAACAACAAAACAAGACCGCCATCATACCATCGTGGCGGATATACAGGGTCGACATACTGTCTTGAATAGGGTTGTGGCGGAAGTTGAGAGGGGAATAAGAGCAAAAGAGAGGGAGAGGGAAAGTAAAGGAGGAATGGGCGAATTGGGCGCCATGTTGGATGCTACGTTGAGGAGGAGTAGAGGTGAGGTCGTGCAGACCTTATCAGGTTTGTTTCCCTTCCTGGCGGGGAAAAAAGAAGCTTGGGAAGAGCGCTGAGAATTGTTGCTGCTGAAGCAGCCACGACCGCGACGGATCTAGCACCGCCAACACCAGAAAAAAGTCCGTTGACTATTGTTCCGCCATTAGAAATGGGAGGCGAAGCGGTATCAGAAGTGGTGAAGGAAGAGGAAACGTTTGAGGATTCAGCCAGCTTCGAGGTGGAAGTGAAAGCAGAAGCGTCCGACGTCGAGATGGCCATCGCTACGTGACGCCTGGCGCGAATCAGTGGTCGATAAGGTGGTTCGGTATTTGTTGTTATTTTTATGGACGCTTTGCATCATGTTTGGTTTTGATGTTAATTTTCGGGATTTTTTTCACACATCAAAAGCGTTGAAAAGCGTGCAGAGAGATTCAAGATTCGATTATTGAATCGATGCTGACCTGAACCTCTTCGTCTTTGCAGGAAGTCAAAAAGATGAAAGCTCTTCGCAAATCGTCCGTACTCGCAGCTCATACACCTTTTCTCTCTATACTGAAAATTTGACCTCACCCACAGAATCGAGGCATTCAAGAAGCACCTTGAACAGCTCGAGAAGGATCACGCGGAGCTTGAGAAGTCCGTCAAGAAGGAGTAAGGGCGAGTAGCACGGATTCGAAAATCGGACAATTCGTAAATTGAATACGGATACCTAGGAGAATGAATTGATCGGTCGGTGAGGTACGTATTCGTGTGTCAGGTGGAAGTAGTGTACGAGTCGTAGTTTGTCCTTCGGTGTTTGAAAGTAGTGTTACTCCGTATATAACGCCGTCCGTGGTTATGTCTGCAACTTTTTCATGCGCCAAGTAGCCCATTCCGACTCACGGGAGGTTAGGAATATACCTACGACTGAGGCCGCACCAAATTGAAAGAAATATCGGTGGCGTCGCGAGACGTTGTCCAAGGACGAATCCGTGGGTCGGCTTATGATTTCCTATCTATGCACCGATCCTTCTTATATAGTAAGTTGCTCAAGGCGATTATCTTTGCCAAATATACTGCAGAAAATGAGCGAGTAAATTGTGCATTTCGAACAACTTCGAGTTCAAGTTCAAGTTAAATTCATTCCTAGCTGCGCTACTGGAATCTAAACGTTTCTGGCCACCAGGTATGTTTTTGAACAACCTTTCTAATAATACATCTCTTATCCCTCATCGTGAACACTTTTCTCCATCGTCAAAGTGTTCCACTTCGAAAGCTTCGCGGCTCGGAAACTGACCGGGTGGTGCCGGTGATGCGCTCGCACCTGGGAGATGCCTGTGTTCGCTGCTAACCTCAACAAACTAGTCGAATCGCAAGTTTCTTGGACTGTGATTGTGACGAAGAGATCCGCCTGCGCACACGACTTCAGAGGGTCTCGTCGTCTTGTTCATCCAACCGCTCAGCTCTGAGTGCGCCAGGAGGTCTGCGCGGCAATGCAGGCGTCAACATCTTCCTCTGGCACCACTTCTCTCCCTGTCGCTCTTTTCTGGGACTATGAGGTAAAACACCGCTTGGCTGTAAAAACCCGGCGTCGCTAACGGCTTTTGTTGACGTAGAACATGAAGATCCCAGGCTCCCTCTCGGTCCTCAACGCAGTCTCTCGGCTTCGCTCACAGGCCTTGACTTATGGTCATTTGGTCTTTATGAAGGCTTATATGGATACGAAAGTTGAGTCGTCGAAAAGGGCGTGCACCACGAGGAGCGAGATGCAATGTTCGGGAGTCAACGTGATTGACACGCCACACAATGGGAGCAAGGAGGGTAGGTTCTACTCCCATTTGGGTATGCAATGCGGGACTGGCTGGGTGAAGACCGGCGGAGGCGAGCTCGTAATGTGAAGCCGCTCGCGACTGAGAGGGGCGTCTTCCTATTCGGAGACAGCAGCTGACCCTCTCGCTCTCTAACGTTAACGCAGTGGCGGACAAAATGATTCTTGTAGATCTGATGGTATTCGCTCTCGACACAAAAGCGCCAGCAGTCATCATTTTGGTCACGTTCGTGCCCATCTCTCCTTCGCGTCTCACCGACCATTCGTTCTGACTGTTACGTGCAGGGGCGACAAAGATTTTGCCTACGTCTGCTCAACCCTTCGGAATCGTCGCTACAAGGTTGTTGTCATCACGAGCGAAAACGCTTCGGTTACTTTGCGAGCTCAGGCTTCAGAGACGCTGAGCTGGTACAACGGTCGGTCAACAGTAACATTCTCCCGGCTGGATCATCTTAATGACTTCCGCATCCATAGATGTCCTCCGAACGGATCCGAAACAGGACCAAGTTGGCTCTCAACCGGCTCAACGCAACCTGAAGAAGCGGCACGCTCACGACGCTTCACTGTACGTCCTCCCTGCTCCCTTAGATACGACTTTCTCTATACTCATACCGATATTTTCAATGCTAGACCATCTTCCAAATCTTCAAAAAAGCGACATCACCCCGACAGCAAACCCGTCTACGCGCCTCCCATTGGGCCCGACGATTACCTTCTTTCTACTCGCAACGCGCACGACTTCACCAAAATACGACCAGCCGATCCTGCGACTAAAGTCGCTCAGAAGAAACTCAAAACCCTCGCTGCTGCACCAATCGCCGGTCCTTCTTCAGGCAAAGTCTGGACCCATTCGAAAGGAGGTGGCAAGAGCGGTGAAAGTTGGGGTGTGCGTGAGGCGGTCAGCAGGATTGAAAGTCTCAAGGGAAAGGGAAAGGGGAAGGAAAGAGATATGGATGTGGACTCGATCGGGGGGAGAGAGGTTAAAGCGAAGAAGGTGCTAGAGGTTATTGAGATTTCGGATAGTGAAGAAGAGGACGAGGGGGATCCGAGGATAGCGGTGGAGAAGAAGAAGGAAGCGGGATGGGAGGTTTGGCCAAGCGAAGCAGGTCAGGAGCTCAATATTGATGGGCAGGAATGGGAGCAATGGCCGGACGAGGCAGAGGCGGAGCCCACGCAGGATGAGGAGGCTGACAAAAAGTCGAGGAAGAAAGAGAAGAGGCGGATCGCGGAACTTACGGCGATTGGGACGGGGGCAAGACTCAAGGATTCTGGAAGGCATTCGAAAGGGAAAGGAAAGGCTGTCGAGGTCGAGAGCAAGGCGACACCCCCCGACATGGACGGCTCGACCACTTCGGCCACACAGTCAATATTACACCAGTCGCCGCCACCTCCACCACCGATGAAGTCGATGAGCCAATTCTTCGCCAATACGCTCATTCTGGACGGCAGCGATGAAGACGAGGAAGATTCGGGAGATGATTCTGAAGAGGAGTCAGCCACTGTGGTCCAAGAAATCTTGCTAGCTTTGAAGAAGGCGAGTCACTGAACAGATAGGGACGTTTGCCTATATAAGGTTGTGCCGCATTGCTTGGAGTATACCTTTCAACTTTCTTCGTGCATTTTCGTATCCGATACGGTCCCAGCTTCACGCGCATAGACTTCGCGGTCGACAAGGCTTGGACAAGGCGTAGTCGTATCGAATTTGCTCTTCAGAGTCGGGATGGAGGGTAAGTCGCCCTCAACTTTCCAGCCATTGTGAAACTAAAGAAAACAAAGGCTTTTGGACTGGTTCCCGAACGTGCGACGTGTGCCAGTGTTGCATAGCCACACGAAACCATTGATTCATTTATGTTATGCCTGAGGCCTGAGTACGAGAAATCGAGTCCAGATCACCAGATATCAAACAACATTGTATTTTGAACGCCTCAAATGTACTACGTCCCGAGCCAGATCACGTACTCCGCCCCAAATTCAAATCATTGCTCTCCTCGATCCTCTCTCCATCACCTCCTCTACAACGTTCCCATTCCCGTTCCCATTTCCATTGGCCAAGCCATTCTGCTTCTCTCTCTCCACCCGGCTTTCTTCCTTCTCGATCTCCTTCTCTCGTGCCCTTTCCTGCGCGGACTTCATTTCCACCTGCCCATTCGAACCCTGCTTCAACCTTCCTTCTACGAATCCTAGAACGTCCAGACTGAAATCATCTGAAATCCAATTCGGATCAAGGTTTGAGTCGTAAACGAATTTTGGCGGCACGAAATCAGATGTGTTGGCTACGAGGCGCACGCTAGAGACAGGAACCGATGTCAGTTGAGAATTCGAGGCTTGGGAACCGAGAAGATGAGGGAGACCCACCGGCGAACGAGAGAGCTTTTGGACAATCTTGAGACACATTGAGGAGACTTTAATCGCGAGCGCTTGATGCTCTCTGCGTCTGTCACCTGATCGGAAGTAATTTGCTCGTCAGTTGCCTCCTCCAAGAAAGTACTGAGAAAAGGAGTAAAGCGTACCCTTCCAGTCTTCTCCGCACGTCGCTTAGCCCTACATAACATAATCTCCTCTTCCGCAAACACAAAAAGAATTTCCACTCGATAATCGTGCTGATCCAGCTCCTTCATCACCTCCGCGAACCATTTGCAATCGCTCAGACTTCCATCGACGACTAGACTTCGTTCCTGTGTTTGTGCAGCTTGAGATAACACTTCTTGGAGAAGACGAGCTTCGGGGTGGAGGAGGTGGGTTGTTGTTTGTCGGTTTGCGGAGAGATATTGTGGTCGTTCTGGGAGGTGGAGAGTCAGAGCATCCGGGTCTACCCTGAGAGTCAGAAAGTGATTAGTTGAACAAGAAGGAGATACGGGAGAGGGTAGGACGGACCAGACAAAGTCCGAGGGAAGACGGATGTCGCCAGAACGAAGGTAGTGGCGCAACGTGTGACCCTTTCCAGCGCCCATACCTCTGCAGGTCGCGAGACAAGATGATAAGTGAGAAAGTGATCCTTCTCGTAGTCCAGCGGGTCTAAACGACCGCTATCGGCCAGACCGCGGCAATTGTGACATATACGAGAAAGAGTATGCAACTCACCCAGCGGTAAACAAAGCAATCTTTCCCTCAATCTTTTCTCCTTCTCTCTCCTCGCCACATGTCCCGCCACATCCCTTCATGTGTAGCACCTTGTCTACGATCTCATCCTGAAGCGCCGCCCTCTCCTTCGTCGGCTGCTTGTGATAGCTCCAATCAATCTTGGCACGCTCTTTGGCGTGCGGCCCTTCGTGAGCTATTTGTGTCGGAGATGCGTATAGCTGAGACGTTGGAAGGAGGAGCTGGGCGGGAGAGAGGTGAGGCGGCGGTGAGCTGAGAGAGGGCGGGGAAGCGAGCGGAAGGAACGGCGACATCGGCAGCAGGGGAGGGAGCGATGGCGGGAGCCGACGGACACACACACGAAGAATTGGTGCAACCTGGAGGTGCACTGTGATGTGACTTTGAGCGTTATGTAAGCAGGAGCCCATGGTTGTCTCTCCGAGAATCCTCGTGGTGGACCCAAGTTCACTCGCGCAAAAGCACAGACGTCCGCCGAGAACTTCCCCTCACGTCTTCTCATTGCCCGTCGCATCGTCCTCGCATCTGTCTTTACAAGCCATCTGGCTTTAACCCTGTCGGCGTGGAAGCGGCACAAGACGCCGCGAGCGTACAACTTGTAAGTTGTGAGTGCCGAGGTCGAGCGCTTTAAATTGAGGTAGTTGAAGTTGAAGTGTGTTTAATTGTCAAAAACTAACTAAATAGCTACTACAAAATAAATGCTGACAATCCTCTAAAAGTGTGGGCCTCGAAGGGAGAGCGCTTTGGTAAGCTTCGTGGCGAAGCGATCATGTACGATCAAGTCTCGCGCGCTGCTGATTGGGGTATTACAATTGAGAACGAATGAGGGAGATGGAGCAGCACTTGAGCTCACGATCCAAATTTAGGAACAGTGATTGTTATGACTATTACGAATGGCATTTTGACATGAAATATGCACATCTGATTGTAAACAGGATTGTGTATGTACGGGTTATGAGTGACAAATTGGTATCGGCTTCCGTGTGTGCAAGGATAGGATTCTCGAGTTGAAAGACAGGATGATGGTTTCTGATGCGATACTTAAGATGCGAGGGTGCGGGATGGGGACATAGTTCGACTTGTTCTCGGAGCGTCAAAAGATGAGCGATTGGTGGCCGCCGGAGAGTCGGGGTTGGCGAGCTATTTCGTCCTATCCAGTCAGCCAAGTGCTCATGCTCTTCAGAAAAAACAAGCAAGAAAGTTTCACTCACAACCAGTCGCTCTCGATGCTCCGAGCTTGGTAAAGTTCCCGAGCTATCCGCCCTCGCAAGCCACGACATTCGCGGCCTCACTGGTGCCCTCAACTCTTCCAACGCATCCGTCACAGCATCCAGCACCTCTTCCATAGTCTCCATTTCTGGAACCCTGGTCGAAGGAGGAGGAGGGGCAGAAGGGACTACAAAAGTTTTCGCCTTTGTTGAAAAATGACTGTGATGCGGCGACGGCGGGGCGGTTTGACTAACGCGAGTTGACGTTCTCGCTACAATGGTATTGCTATCGCCAATTTTTTGAGCAGCAATGGCGTGGATACTTCTTTGACGATATGGTTGAAGATCTTTTTCGCTCGTGTGGTAAGAGTATGTATTTGTGCGAGCGGCGTATAGGTCTGCTGAAGAATACGAGGCGCGAAAATCTCGCGTCGGGGGCAAAGGGTCTGGTAAAGGTTTGCTAAAGCTGAGGATGGGGGTCGAATATCGTCGTGCGTCTTTAGCAGGAGTCGCGATTGGGTTTTGAGCAGGTTTGGGTTTAAAGGAGGTCGGGGGTGCGGGTTGGGGTGCTGGAAATGTGAGGTCGTTTTGGTCAAGTTGCGCCGGCGTACTCCTCCGTTTATTGAACGAGTTCGTATGATCCTTCATCGGAACTGTCCGTTGTGAGTAATATCGCTCCTTCGCCTCCTCATTCAGGAGCATCATCGACGATAGACCACTTTCCGCGCTCCCGTGCTGTCCGAGTTCACCTGATCCAGATTCGCCACTTGAAACACGATGTAGTGTAAGATGTGGCCTTGAAGAAGAAGAAGGTGTAGTGGTTGCGACGACATTCTCGAGATCCTGTGTCGTCCAAGTAGTACTTCGTCGTCGAACGAAACTGGGTTGTCGACTTTGTGAGGAGGAAGTAGGCGCTGGGCTGACTTCGAATATCTCGTCGCTCGAGTACGCTCTCCCGATTTCGGGCCCTTCGACCCATTCGGTATGACCACTCTCATCTGTTCCCCATCCTTTTATTTCCTCCTCCCTTTCTCCAGTCCCATATCCCATGGTCCTGCGCGTTTTTTCCGGCTTGCGCTGAATAGACTCGGTATCCCCATGTCCAACCGAAGAACTTTCTTTTCTTCCGGAACTATGATTGCTGCTCTTCTTTTTCAGGACCCTCGATCCTTTCCTATTCAGTGTCGTAGAAAACAAGGAAGGCGAAGATTTTGGAGTTGGTGTTTGAGGGTTCGAGTCCGCGGGAGGAGTTGGAGTGGGGGATGCGGAGGCGACGCGTGGGAACTTTGCTTCGGGAAGGGGAGTGGTGAGGAAGTCGATACCGTGGGACCATTCTGCGTATTGAGCTGCTGAAGATGCTCGACGAGGAGTTGGAACCTCGGTCGTTTGGGGTAGGCTGCTGCTCTGCCGGAGCTGGACGAGCGTGCGCCGTTGTCGGCACCAGAGCATGACGACCGCGAAGAAAAGAACTGATGGAACGACGACGCCAATGATCCATAGGTTGGAAGGAGGCATTTGAGCTGTGGGGTAGAATCTGGTCAGTGAATTCGCATTCTGCCAAAGGGAAAGGAGTGCTTGTTACCAAGGTAAACGCGCAGGGTCCCTGTCGACGTCAAGAAGAGCTGTGAACGAGCAGCTGTAGCTGACTTCGACTATTCCCGACCGGCGGGGACAGATAGTTGAGGTGCAAACTCTTAAGTCGCGCGTGGAAACACAGGATCGATCGTTGCGGGTCAGGATGTCCTTTGAGAAGGTGAGGTCTGACATGCGAGGGTGGCCCGTGCCCCCCCTGTGGTCCGAGCCTCCCTTCCATCGACGTCCGACCCCGACCGTCTGGCACACAATCTAATTTGCCTCTCACGTACGCCGAAAAATCGCCAAACACCGTATTGCCCCCCTTTGCCCGTTCTTACGTCACCCGAACCTTCATTGAAGCGAGCGAAACAACTCGAGGCCGGAAGTACGAGGGAAGGAATATGAAAATGCAACGAAGATGCACTGAAGTCCAGGTACGATACCCGAGAAAGGGTATAAAAACTCATGTGGTATGTAAGAACACTGTCCCCCCGTCTTCATCTGAGACCCGCGAGTCGTCCACGACAATTCACCGGCTCCACCTGCATCATATGAATCTCCCCACCCAGCGCCGACGTTTTCTCTCCCTTTAAGGCGGCTTCCAGGAGCAGCTTCCCCTCCAGTGGACGAACAGTCTCCTCGATAGTACCAACCGTAACATGCGCTCCTCTTCCATCAATCCCAACTTGCATCGTTGACCCTGCCGCGCTGTTCATCCCAGAAACCTCAATTGACATTGCTCGACTGTCCCATACGATCCGAGGTCCGAGAGTGACTTGTACGGCGAGAGAGTCCGATCCAGCTTGTTTGGCGCCTTTGATCAGCTCAACGTATTGATCCCAGAGGGCTTTTCGCGAAGTCCGGAAAGCGACGTCGTCTGCCTTTAGCTCAACTTCGTGTACGAGTGTTACATGAGGCGATTTGATTATACGGTCGCTGAGAATGAGAGCTTCGAGGATTGAAGGACGAGTTTTATCGGTGAAGAGTGGCTGAAGGAACGCCTGGAGGTCTTGCTCGACTGCGACGCCATAGTATCGGGGAAGTTTTGCCGCCTCGAGTTTCGCTTTCGCATCCGCCGAGATTTCCTTGTATACTGTAGGTTTGTAATCGTCGGCGTATTTGATCGCTACCTCCAGCTGTTGAGTAGTCGGTCGTTCGAGTCCGAGCATCGGGACGAGTTGGTCGACGACATAAGTGAGCATCTCCATCTTGGACCACGATGGATTGAGCTCAATTACTTCGTCGAATTCTCCATCTTCCTTATTCGTCGCCTGGTCGAATTTTTCATGCTGACCGAAGAACTGCCAGATGGCAGATTCATGCCCTTCTCCCGCGCGAAGAGTTTGATGATTTTGTCCTCGAGAGACGATACGGGAGGCGAAGATTTCGTGTAGTTTGTCTCGAGGCAGTTCGGGAGAGTCTATCGGCCAGACGAGGGCAACAAGGCGAACTCGGTGGGCGGGGGAGAGGGCGTGCGCGGCGTTGACGAGGTCGGAGCGTAGTTTTCGGATATGGTTGTTCTTGTCGGCAATTACGACAGATTTTGTGGCGAGTAAATCACGGACGCTTTTGACGAAGTGGGGTCCGGATTTCTTCTGGATAAAGTCGTCGCTTTGAGTATGACCCCAGTCGAATAGGCGCGATAGGGAGAGAGCGAGACTAGTTTTGCCTGCAAAGAATCACTGAGTCAGCACAAAATGAGGAATCCAAAGACGAAAAAACGAGCTCACCACAACCCTGAACGGCGACTGGAACCAAAAGCGTCCTATCAAATTCACCCTTCGCAGCATTCTCTTCCGTGAAGACGTCCTGCTTCAGTTGTTTCGCCACCTCCTTCGCCTCCTTCGACTTCATCCAATCCAAAAACTCATTCCTAGTGCGAATAATCCCCTTGCCAACTTTCCAAGGCTCAAATCGCTCGACATCCTTCTGTATCTCGCGATTGACCCACCAAAGATACATCCGACTCTCGGGAGTTTTCAGCTTGCCCGGCTTCACGTCTGATTCGGGGTACGAAGCCAGTAGTTTCCTCGTGAGCTCTCGCCATTCTCGATACATAAGATAAGGTTGGTCGTATTTGACTTTCCAAAAGAACGGTTCCGCGGGTCGTCCATCATCAGAGCTGCCGCCCTTCTTCACTCCTCGAACGACGAAGCCTTCGACTGGTACGATGCGAGTTTGTCCTGATGGAAGTACTTCTTCGACGCCACCGTCTGCTTCGACGTTGGCGCAGTACGTCTTTACGGCGATCACGGAGGGGAAGATGGAGTATGGAGTTGGGATTAGACCCCAGGTTTTTGCGAAGGCAGAGACTTCGGTGGAGGAGAGAGTGTGCAGGAGCGGCGTGTTGGTATTTAATCCGTGGAGATGGAGGCCAGTGAGGTGGTCTGGGTAGGCGAGGACGTGTTCTTCGAAAGAGTCGTCGCAGAGCTGCAAACGAAGACGGCGAGTGAGCTTCGCGGACCTCTTCTCAAGCTGTGAAGTAAAGAGCACACCTCAGCGACAGCAGTAAGTTGACGCTCATGAAGCACAGCCGCAAGATCCTCTTTCGTCTTCCCAATAACAGCGAGATGTTTCTCAAGCCAATACTCGCCTCGCTGCGAATGCGACTGTCCATTCTCCGTCGATAGCTGCGAGTTCGCGCCAATACTGTGCTTGGAAGTGACGAGAATATGCCGAGGAGAGAGAGTAGAAATGAGGATGATGCAGCCGTTCGATTTGTGAGTGAGCTCGTAAGGTGGCGACGAATGTTTTGGGATGGCGTCCCACTGTCGCATCAAGAATTCCTCGCAATCAGCAAAGGCACTCTTCTCCCTCAAAATACAACCAAAGAACGAACCTGAGTCCAAGAAACCTCATTGACATTAAAGAACTTGTCATAACCCCTCGCAACAATCTTGTACTCCTCCGCCGTCCCATCTCCACCAACTTTCTCCGTAAAAAGACCTCTCGCCCTCGTGGGAAACGGACACGGATCCCTTTTGTAAGCATAATCCGCCATCTTCCAACTCGTCAACACTCTCTCCACCGCTTGTCCTCCTTCCTCCTCAGCAGGCAGCTGAATAGTATGGGTCGAAGAGCGCAACAGTCCCTTCAAGCTCTTCGCTGATGCCGGCTCCTTCTTCTTCACGTCCAGCTTTTCGAGCTCTGATGTGACGCCTTCGGCTGTCTTTCCGTTCTTGTTCCCGCCTTTGACCTTGACCTTGCCCTTGCCCTTCGTTTCGGCAACCTCGGGCTTGCTAGACTTGCTTTGAGCAGTTAAGCCACCAACGGTGAGCTCTTCTTCTTCTTCGTCGAGGTCTGGGTGCTCTTCAGGACTGTCGAGGTGACCAAAGCTGTACAGGGCGCGCACGAGCTCGGTCGTTGGTGAAGGTGCGTCAATGGAGGGCTTCATGGCGGGCCTGGAGGAAGGGAAGGGGTGGATGGTGTAGCGAGGTAAGAGCAAAGCAGTCGGGTTGAGCTATGGATGAGAAAGCCGGGCGATGGCGAGTCGAGTCAAAGCGACACCTCGAGTAGGTCTGACACAGAAAAAGACAAGACGGTCTGCTGCGCTTCCCCACAGACAGCCCGAAACTCCTGGAAGTTGAAACCTTGTTGAAACCTCTCTCAGATTTCGAGAATAGAGAAAGTGCGTGGGGACCAATACTAGTTTTACAGATGGACACAAACCCATGTACTCGCTTCTGCTCCTAAACAACCTTTGCTGTCCGCTCTCAAAAACCTACCCTCACCGAAACCCCATCACCACTCCTCCCTCCACCCCTCACCAAAAAAGCCCACTCTTCTCCCTCAGCTACTTGAACTTCATCTCGGCCATAATTGATAGATGATCCGAGGGGAAATGCGCGCTCGGGAATCCCACCGAACTCGAAAGGTATTCCCTATCGACCTCTCCCAACAAACCCGAAACGCCCAGCGAGTTGGTAGTATAGAAGATATAATCGATAACGCCTTGGAAGCCCGGCGTAAAGTTGGTGAAAGGTAATTCGTTGAGGTGTGAATAAGCGCTCTTAAGAGCCAGTCGATGAGCGATTCCTTCACTCGTGTAGTTTCCATAGGTATGGTTCATAAAGTCCGAGTGATCTTTACTAACCGATCCCCGACCTAAAAATTCGAGTACTCCCGAGTCGGAAACCGAGTTGAAGTCTCCACAAACGATAGTTGGGATTTTGGAACCATTCGAGTAGGAAGGGGCAGCGTCGAAGCCTTCTGCGAGATTCAGGCGAGGAGGGAGTTTGGCGAAGTCGTTGGAAATTTTGGCGAGTTCGTCCATGAGCATAGCGACTTGAACTAGTTTGACGTCTCGGAAATCGTGGTCCCAGAAAATGTGGGCGTTGGCGACGATGAGACGAGCGCCGGAATCGCGGTGCTCGAGAAGTGTTACAACGGCGACGTGGTCGCGAGTCATGACTCTGTTGAAGACGTCTTCGGTCTTCTTGAAGTCTGGTCGACGGAGAGCGATCTGGTTGAACTCGATGACTTGTTGTTCGACCATGGCGAATCTGTAGTTGGGGATCAATCAATTAGCCGTCCCCATTCCCATCTATCGTACGGGAAGGCTCACGTCGCTGGCTTATAGAAGGTCGCACAGCCGTCGACATGCCTCTTCTCATCTCCCGACATTGTTCTCGCTCGCGACCTCGGGTAATGAACACCCTCGTATCCCTGCGCCGACAAGTTCTCCAAAAAGTACTCTTCATACTGCTCCGCATCGACTTCCTGCAAACGTTTGAACAAAGGTACAAATTCAGCCCCAGTCCTTCGCTCCCTCTTCACAAACCGAAATCGAACGCACCTGAAGACAGATGATGTCTGAATTCGAGTTCAAAATCTCTTGCAAGATCAACTCTTTCCTATAATCCCACGAGAGAGCCCAACTCGGGGTATAACCATACATCTGGGGCGTGGCCATATGCTCACACAAGATATTGTAGCACATGAGCGTAAAGTTGGCGTCTGGTGGTCTCGCCAATAGCGTCGGTAGCTGATCCGGTTCGATAGGTACCCACTCTCTCTCTGGAGGCGGGAGTGGGACAGGGCAAGAATCTCTCAGGTAGGAGATGAGAGCTGTTGTTCCTTCTTTTTCGAGGAGAGATCGCATTGTTTCTGGGAGAGGGTTTCCTTCGATTCCGAGAGTGTCGAGGAGGTGGAGAGTACCTAGTTCGGCGGGAAGTGAGGTGAGGTGGTTGTCGAATAGGAATAGGTCGCGAAGGTGGGTGAGGAGACCGAGCTCTGGTGGGAGGGAGGAGAGCTTGTTGGATGAGGCGTCGAGTAGTGTTAGGTTGACTAATCGAGAGATGGAACCAGGGAGTGAAGTGAGGACGTTGTGAGGGATGTAGAGAGTTGTGAGGAACGTATAGCGGAAGAGCTCAGGTGATACGTTCTTCAGATTCATTCCTCCCATGTCGATTGTTGTCCACGAGTCCTTTCCATCCGTCGTCGTCGCTGCTGTATCGCCATTCAACGTCGGTGGACTGCTAGTCAATTCTTTGATCGAAGAAGTTGTAGTCCTATTACTCGTCACTGAAGAGCTTCTCATCGAATCGAGTCGGTCCACAACTTCCGGCCCTGTGCTCTCTGGCCGCATGATGCCCCCCGATCCGCTGGGCTCTTTCCGATGCTGGAAGATGCTCGAGGGACCATAACTGAGTGGCTTTGAAGGTCGATTCGGGTCTGTGATTGTGATGGCTGAGGTAGGGTGACCACGCGCTGCAAGGTGAGCAGCTCGCGCGTGATGATGAGGACTACTAGCCTGTCTTGAGATGCTAGCAAAGCTCAGTTGTTGCTGCCAGTGTGCAGTCACGACTCCACCACCTGCGCCACCGTTGGAAGCGCTACTGCCGCCGTTTACGGAAGGATGAGGAGTGAAAGGGCTGCCACCGTTTGCTGAAGGGTGGGGAGGAAATGGGCTGCCGTTGGAGGAGGGGTGGGGAGG